>NDFZ01004536.1:0-21281 GCA_002192655.3 Mamestra configurata
CCCGAGGTGGTGGCGCGTGGTGTTCCCGTGCGCCCCTCTTTGACGTAGCGAGGGGAGTCAAACCGAGCCGGCACCAGCCGGGGATTGCGGAAGTTGCATACGTTCCCGCGATCCCCGGCGTAGGTGGGAGATGGAACACCGGGGTGGTTTTAGTCAGTAAGAGTCTGACAGACCCCTCCACCCGCCCCAGGGAGGAGGATTTCCATGAGGATTTCCACCCGAAATCAAAAAAAAAAAAAAAAAGGTCTATGTCCAGCAGTTGACGGTTTTTTGGCTGAGATGATGATGATGATGATGATGACCCTTTTCCAGCCATATCTCACACACTCCGGTTTTGCCTACCGCTAAGTGTTAGTAGCCTGTTGCTACTAATCACTGAATATTCCAGACGGGGCCTCTACTGAGAAAATCGAACGAACTGAACTAGAAAACCTCAGGAGTTTGGTACTACACTTTGAATTATAATGTCCATTACCGCAAAACTATACCTTACCTCCTTTAGTGTATACTTCAAAATGCTACCTATCTACTTTATCTTCTTTAACAGCAAGAATAACAAATAAAAACAAGCACAAACACATTTAACTTCATAAAATAAAGTCACTAACACTATTTTATTCTCGCCTCATATTCCTCTGGCCCACATTAACAGCCATGTTGGAAACACCACAAAATAAGTTTAAGAAGGTTCACTCTTTTGAATAAGAAATAGAGTATTATTTATTTTATCGAATCCTACCCCGTTATACGAATTGATTATAATTAAGAAAGAATGAAGAATAATGATGATGGATTGATTAATGAAGAATTATTGATTGATTGATTATTGATTTTAAAGACAAACATGACGTTTCAGCTACTGTTGGTAGCTAATTTGACAGTTGGTCAAAGGTATCCGTTATTGAGATCGGCCGATAGAGAATTTGCTCCAAATCTACTGGAACGATTCTGTTGAAGTTTGGTACACATAATAATTTGACCTTTGTGACTCAAATAGATACTTGAAAAAATTGTAAGGAGTAACTTTTGTCGGTCAAACTAGAAAATTAAAAAAAAAAGTTATTGTTACCGTTCTGTCTAACATGCTATATAAAAGAAACACGGAAAAATAAATGATTCGTCTGGAACTCTTTGCCCGCGCGACTCTGACTGTTGCTGAATTTAATATAAATTTTGTTTCACCGCACTATTGCCAGTTAAGCTTTTAAATAGATCTTTTGGTTATCCACCAAAATGAAAACCCACGAACATCATTTCTCGTAGTGGGTCTTCGGATACTCTTTTAAAGTGTATCTTGTTTGTACTCTAAGCACTCCCACGCAGGCTTCTTGTGTAGAACATAAATATTGCCTCCTCTATACCAAGAACGTTTTGCGTCAGAAACGTGTACGATCAGAGAATACATATATTACACAGTGACAAAAATAAAAATAAAACGAGTGTGCTTTAGACCACACGACTGAAGTAAAACTTCTTTAGCTCCATCTATATGTATGTATATATATGTTTATATATATGTCGGAGACGGATATTAGTACCGACCGATAACGAAACGAAGCACGAGTTCCGGTAGATGGCAGCACCGTCGCCATCTTACAACTAACTTCGTGCTACAACAGAGCCTACCTAGTGGAGAGGTGTCGGACCAGGAGACACATTCCATTGGGCCGTCTTCGAGAACTCTCCACAAAGCTAGGAACTGTTCCTCACGTTTCGTTGTACGGTGTGATTTAATTTGTGATTTGTGTTCAGAGTATTAAATCGTGTTGTGTAATTCGTTGTCTCATTGCTCGATTACCCATTTTATACGCTCACTATGTCGGATGATGATCCTAATAANGCTTTTCGCAAAATAGAGACCTAGAAACTAGCGACTTTAATTCTTTGTAATATTTCTTTTTGTGATCGTTTTTTTGTCAATGTAAAAAACATTGATTTAAACGAGTGTCCGTGGAGTTTCTTGCACGTTCTTTTCCATAGAGATCTACGTTTTGGAACGTGTAATTAGCATCATCTCTTTGGACAGACCGACCTTGACTGTTCAAAAGTGCCTGTAATGGTTTAATAAATTTTAATTATATTTTTTTGACTTACAAAGCTATTCGTGTTTCACACTTGAATTTAGTATTTTCATTCCATTGACGTAAATTCTAAACCAGTAATCATTTTCCTATTACTTCTTATCAGTACTCAATTTATACTTTGTACGTCATTTCAAGAATTTAGATATTTAAGTGATAAAGGAGTATAAATAAGTCAATTCGCCAGAGTTTCGTGAAAGTTCAGTGTGATTAGTAACTTAACAAAAGTAAGTGAAAATAATGTTTATCCTTAATCATATAATTTTATTTCCCCAGTCGGCCCACTTGTACAAACTATGGGATCTTTTAACACCGAGCCAGTTCTAATACGGGCCATTATGTATGAAATATGTATTTGTTATTTAACCTCGTGTGGTTTGCTCAAGTGGGCCTAAGGCGCCCATTACACGGTAGGTTTTGTTGTCAGTTTAACCACAGTCAAAGCTATTATTGACGCATAACCTGTCGTCTAATGCAGTCATTTTGGTTGCATGAAATTGATTGACAAAAATCTGGATATTTGATTAATCACGACTTTTAAATGCATGGGTCTGTTCTTTATGTTTATGGAATGGGTTTTTGTCCTTTTTCGAATCCCGCATATCAGGCAACGCCATTTTTACGATTATTTAAAGTTTAAGGTAATGTCGATTGAATTCCGTCACTCACCATCAATCATTCGTCAATCGTGACTTTTGGAATTGATTGGCGTTTGCATGCATGTAACGGACGCTTTAGTGTTCATCAATCCTAGTCAGGATACCTCTTAATTCAGATTTTACTGATACCTATAAGTTACAAATATTGCTTTGTTTGGAGGAGTAAAGGTAGGTGTCCAGCTCGAGGTGGTTGTCTTACATCTTTTGGAATTGATTGACGTTTGCATGAGCGCGTAACGGACGCCTTACTGTTCATCAATCCTAGTCAGGATACCTCATAAATTTAGATTTTACTGATATCAATTACAAATACCGCTTTGTTTGGAGGAGTAAAGGTAGATGTCCAGCTCGAGGTGGTTGTTTTACAGCTGCATGATGGTGAACTACTAATGGATTGCCATCTACAATCAAACACAGGACAAAAAACAGTAGTAATAAACATAGCTAAAGCATAGCGAAAGCTATCTTACAAACCGCCGCCAGTCTGTTCGTGTGGGAAGCTTTACCAGCTCGGACCGCTTAGTCACACACGGTGTCCCACAGGGTAGCATACTAGGACCAACTATGTTTCTTATATATATAAATGACCTTACTAACATAATACTTCCGAAGGGCGAAATCATTTCTTTTGCGGACGATACAGCTCTACTGTTTTCTGCTGATAACTGGAGCGAAGTATTTGATTCCGCTCAGTGTGGTTTTAATACTGTAAGGAAATGGCTAAACGACAATGTCTTAACATTAAATACCGAGAAAACTAAATACATCTGCTTTAGTATTCGATCTGACATGGGGACTAATCACGGTCGTTCTATTATTTCACATGACTGTACACCGCATGATTTTTGCTCTTGTACTAAAATAGAGAGGGTTGATTCCATCAAGTACTTGGGCGTAACAATTGACAAAAATCTTAACTTCAGGGAACATGTAAGAATTTTGACGGGACGAGTTCGGAAGCTCATATACATTTTTAAAAATCTACGACACATCACTGAACCCCATATCTTGAAAAGAATCTACTATGCTCTTTGCCAGTCTCTCATTAATTATTGTATATCTGCTTGGGGAGGTGCTCCTAAAACTACACTCAAGTCTATTGAGATTGCCCAACGTGCAATACTAAAGGTCAGCACCTTCAAACCAATACTCTGCTCTACCACCTTGCTTTATCAGATGTGTGAAGTGCTTACTGTAAGACAATTATTCATTTTGAAATTAATTATTATGCAACACACTTGTACAAGTTACAACCCCCAGATAATGAATTCACGCAGAAATTATATGGTTTGTTCACAGCACAGGCCTTACAGCACTAAATTTAGTACTAAATTCTTTAATTTCCTTGGTCCCTATATCTACAATAAAGTTAATAAAATTCTTAATATTTATCCGCTCAATACTGATCGTTGCAAAAAAAAAGTTTCGGAGTACCTGCAAGGTCTCACATATGATGAGACTGAGCAACTCTTAACGATAATGAGATAGACAGTGTTAATGTGTAATGTTAGTAAAAAATCACTATTTATGGACAAATTTATTATTATTATATACCTATATACATATAAATTTATACTAGATATTTCACCTTTACTATATCCGCGTATCTCATAATTATATTTATATATTAAAAAATCTCAAGCACACTCACAAACAGACACACCCTCTCACACTCACTCATTCACCGTATCGCATAACACAAAGAGAGGATCACACCATTATATTAAACCTAAGGCTATTATTATTATTATACTTTTGTTTTTGTAAAATGCTAGCATTTAAGAACATTGTTATAATGTAACTTGAGGGGATTGGCGCTGTAAGCCGAGATACAGGTTCGTCCTAGTTCGGCTTCAGAGGCTAAAACTTTTGAGTACGTACTTTTGTTTTACCATAGCACTTATTGTAATTTAGTCTAAGTACTGTTTTTTTATGAAATAAATTTATTATTTATTTATTATTATTATTATTATACGAACACTGTTATAATCTAGTTTTGAGTTCCAGAACTGAGCAATGCTAGCCAAGACACAAATAACTAGGATCAGACAGATACAAGGAGCCTTTGGTATCATTGCTCTACTCAATATCACCAATAACATTTACCCCAGAGATGCGGAAGTATGTGGTAAGTGGTATTTTAACATTACCTATGATTAAATTACCAAATTGTATTTAATAATAATAATAATAATAATAATATATCCTGGGACAACTCACACACGGTCATCCGATCCCAAACTAGGCAGAGCCTGTGCTATGGCAACCAGACAACTGATAAACATACTTATATATTTCTAAATACATACATATTATAGACAAATTACACCCAGACACAGAACAAATGATCATGCTCATCACACAAAGATTTGTCCTGGGTGGGAATCGAACCCACGACCTCCGGTTAAGCAGTCAGGGTCACTAACCACTCGACCAATAGGCCAGTCAAACAGACAACTCAACACACACCAAGTTGATCTCTTTTGATGTGATAGTTGATCAAAATGCACTATCTGATTTAGAAGAAGTAATCGAAGGGACAGACATAGACAGAGATAATATTTTGACTGTTAAAATTACAAATACGTGGCTATTTTCAACAAATTGTCAACTTAATTTATTGAAATCAGGGTAGAGGAGGCCTTCTGGTGGAATCTGTACTTCTATTCTAATTCTATACTCATGTGTATTATAAATGCGAAAGTTTGGATGTTTGTATGTAAGAATGTTTGTTACTCAATCACGTCAGAATGGCTGAACGGATCTGGATGAAATTTGGTACAAAGGTAGATTATAGTCTGGTATAACACTTAGAATACTTTTTATTCCGGGAGTATGTTCCCTTGGAATAATTTTCGAGATTCACGCGGGAAGAGCCACGGGCGGCAACAGGCAAGGGCCTTAAGCTGAGTTAAAACAGATATTCATTGTGATACTAAATATATACTTACTCAAATTGTGTGCTGTGAGGAAACGTAAAATTTTGATAAATCGATTTAAAAGGAGAAGATATTTTTATGGTAAAAAATGTTCAGCCCTATTTATTTTAGTGAATGACATGAAAATAATGTTGTCATAGTTAACCACTATAAATATAATACTGCTTATGTTTCCAGACGGTGATACGTATGATTATGTGGTGGTCGGTGGTGGAACTGCAGGTGCGGTGGTTGCTACCAGGCTGGTGGAAGCCAAGTATAGCGTATTGGTCATAGAAGCAGGTGATATCCCTGGAGCTGAAAGTCTAGTAAGTGGTATACATATTTGATTTTTTATTGAAACCCACAAAAATGGATCAATCAGGCCATCGATTTTTATCTGATTGAAATCATTCAATCAATATATTGTCTTTTCCGAATCGTTATGAATCTAAAAAAACATATAGGACATCTGCTATCCAACCTGTTGTACTTCAAAAAGTAAAACTTTGATAACTAATAAACTAAATTCGCATTTTCAGTATCCGGGTTTTGTGCCCTACATAAAGAACTCTCGCATCGACTGGAACTATACATCAGAGACCAACTGCCGAACAGACAGATGCCTCAAAGCTGATGGTGGATCCTTCTATGGCAGAGGACTTGGAGGAACAGGAGCCCTCAACTACATGATCTATGGAAGAGGAAACCCTCGAGATTTTGAGAAATTCTATCAAGCTACAGGAGATCCTTCTTGGAGATGGGATAATATGCTCAAATACTTCAAAATAAGTGAAAAACTAAGAAACAATGAAATCGAGAATTCGGAATATGCAGAATTCCATGGCACTGAAGGCAACATTGGTGTAACAAAAGAAGATCGTACAATTACTGAAGATTATTTAAAAGGCTATGAAGAGGCTGGGGAAGAAGTAGTTGTAGACAATGTTGGATCCGGGATAGGATTGGGATATTCCAAATGTCTGTATACTATACTTAAAGGACAACGAAATGATGCTGCCAATACTTATTTACGTTCTCTCAAAGATAATACAAAATTATATGTAACTAGGAATAGTTTGGTGACAAAAATCATATTTGACGAGAACAATAACGCTGTTGGCGTAGAATTTGTAAAGAAAGGTAAAACTATCACTGTTAAAGCAAATAAAGAAGTAATTATTACTGCTGGACCTGTCAAGTCACCCCAAATTCTTATGCTGTCGGGTGTTGGGCCTAAAGAGGAATTAGAGACTCATAAAATAAACCTACTATCAGATTTGCCGGTAGGCAAGAATCTTCAATGTGTTATAGGAGCGTTTCTAGATTTTAAAACGAACAGAAAAACTGATCCTCCTCCATTTGATGAACATAGACTACCAGCACCAATAATATTAGGCTACTCAGCGTTAAACAAATGCAGTATGTACCCAGATTACGAGACGCAGAACTTCATAATCGATGATTATTATTATTTTCTATCATTATGTGCATTCACTTTAAAACTAAAGAATTCAATTTGTGATAGACTCCTTTCAGCAGCAGACAATAAACAGATGCTGGTGACAATATTACTGAATATAAACCCAAAATCTCGTGGTACTGTGTCATTATACAGTAGTAATCCAAACGACCAACCAAGGATAGTGTACGGATATTACAACGATGAAGCTGATTTGAATGCTACAGTTAAATATATTCAACAATATATGAAGCTGAAAGATACTCCTTACTTCCAAAGTCTTGGTTTGGAATTTTTAGAAGCAACTGCAGATTGTGCTCAGTTAAAGTTTGGGTCCTATGAATACTGGAGATGCTATGCGTTGTGCTTGGTAGCCCTCACTGGTCGAACGACTGGTACATGTGCCATGGGATCTGTAGTGGATGGCCAACTACGAGTACTAGGAGTGCAGAAGCTTCGAGTGGTTGGTGCCAGTGTTATGCCAAATAGTTTGGGTGGCGCCATCTTCGCTCCCGAAGTTGCTCTTGCTGAGAAAGCTGCTGAAATGATTGTTGCTGATGGCAAAGAGTAAAGAAGGGAAGAGTTTTTTAAATAAAAGATTTGCGTCTATTGTTGAATTAAGTAAACGATATATTTTACTGTTTTTTTTAAGTTTAGATTTCCCTATCACAAAAGTATAAAATACAAGTTGGTTTAAACACTTTTTGTCATATCGGTTCAATAATAATAATTTACATTAACGTTTCATGAATACACGACATAATACTTCTAAATTACAGAATTTTTTAAGTAGTTTCCTCTGGCTAATACTTTAATGACAATGTTTATGAATTAAAGCCACCGCCTCAAAAGCACTAACATTTATAATGAATGTCATGTCTTCTATTATGACACAAGTTATAGAGGTATGAAGAACAGGGAATAAAGTTCCGTAAACCTACAATGAAAAGGGAAGAACCTCCGGTCAGACGGGACTTGTATCTGGTGGGCAACTGCCCGAAGGCTGTGTATATCCAAATCGTTCTCCTAGAATTTATGAGACCCAAGGTTGCGAAATTTGTTCGAAAGAGTCACAACGGCCCTGGAACAGAAGTCTGACACGCCCGCCCGCTCCACCCAGAGCGGAAAAAGTCATTTGATGATTTGACTACTTAACTACTTGACTACTTAAAAAAAAAGGATTTGTGAGACGCTTTAATTCGCATGTGACTGTATAGATGTCGCTACTAAGTGTCAAAAGTCTAACGGTTCGAAGAAAGCATTGACCCTGTTACTGATAAATTAATCTACAAACCATGTCTTTACAGCGCCAAAACCGGTTCATTTTCACTATCATGAGCATTTATATTCCTAACTAGCACTATATAGCACTAACAGTTTTTTTTATACTTTATCTATTTAGTTAACGTGTTTAATTTGGTGAAGTTGAGTCAAGACGAACAAAATTCTTACACGTAAGTTGATTTTTTATTTTAGTTTTGAATTCATCCTTTTGTGCTGGTTTCGAATCTGTAGTGTCTACAATATGTTATAAAAATATTTTTTGGCAAATAAGATACGGACGGCGGATACGGTAGACGGCGTAAAACTGTGAATGATGATGGAGCAATTAGAGGGAAGTTTTTTGCCAGTAGTGGGACATTACAAGCTAGGTGATTGTATGAGGTTAAATATATATTTAATGATTGCCATAATATCTTTAAGCAGCTTCCCGCCATGAGTTCTACAGCCGCACAGATAGCTCGGATTAAGAAAATCCAGGGCGTCTTCAGCGCCTTGGCTCTGTTGAACATGAATGGCCACTTGTATCCTAAAGAATCGAATGTTTGCGGTTAGTATTGTGTTTTATTACTCACAATTATATTTTTAATTCAAGAATATGGGTGAAATTAACTCTATTCATATGAAGGTATTATGTCATTTACATTTTCTTTTATCATCTAATTAAATAAGTTAAACTTTTTAAAGGTAGTTTAACTATATTTTAAACATATCTTACCTTTAAAATCATAAGGAGAGTTGTTGAGAAAATTTTTGAGTATGACTGTTAAAGTATGAGAAGACCAAAAAGCTATAGATGAACCGTGTAAAAGAAGAAATGGCTAGAAAGGAGGAAGAAAAGTGGACTACTGACATGATGCCTAATAGAGAAGTATAGATAAAGAAGTTCAATAATCATGCGACAGGACAAATTAAGATACAGGTATGAGAATGATGATTTAATCGTCCTTGCTTTTCCTTCTTTCTAGATGGAGACACGTATGATTACATCATAGTTGGAGCTGATAGTGCCAGTGTAGTAATAGCTGCAAGGCTAGCTGAAGCGAATAAAACCATATTGCTTATAGAACCAGGTGAAAATCCTGGCATAGAGAGTCAAGTAAGGACTTGGATTATATCAGCATATATCTCTAATCTTTTTTCTATCATAAATGCGATAGAATTGATGGAAGTTTGTTGCTTAATCATGTTTTTTTATCCCGGGTATTTTTCCTTGCATTAATTTCCGACATTCATGCGGACGAAGCCACTAGCAGAAGCTAGTTTATTATATTAACTGCCTTTTTAGAGATAGAAACATTTTTTTTTTTCAGTACCCTGGCTTGGTAACCTACGTAAAAAACTCCCGCGTGGACTGGAATTATACTTCAGAGAGTGATGGTTTTACAGGCAAATGCCACAAGGCGGGAGGGTCATTACTCGGCAAAGTGCTCGGAGGATCAGGTCCTACAAATTTTATGATATATGGACGAGGAAGTCCTCAAGACTATTATGGATTCTACAAGGCCACCAACGATTCTTCCTGGAAATGGCAAAATATGCTCAAATACTTCAAAAAATCTGAAAAATTACAAGACCTTAGTGTCCTCAAATCAGCATTTGGAAAATACCACAGCGATAAAGGTACTATTGGGGTGATCAAAGAAAATCGCTCTGTTTGTGACGATTATTTGATAGGTTTTGAAGAGGCTGGAGAATCCGTAGTTATAGACAATATTGGTGCAGGAATATTGGGATATTCTTCAGCTCTCTACAACATACTTGACGGAGTTCGCACTGAGGGAGCTAGTACCTACTTACCTCCATTAAAAGATAACCCAAACTTAAACATAACTAGAAGTAGCTTAGCTACCAAAATAATTTTCGATGAGAACAAAAATGCTGTTGGCGTAGAATTTGTAAAGAATGGCAAGGCCGTCACAGTTAAAGCGAGAAAGGAAGTAATTGTTAGTGCTGGTCCCATCAAGTCACCCCAACTCCTAATGCTCTCAGGTATAGGTCCTAAGGAGCATTTAGAAAAGATGAACATAACTGTAATATCAGATCTGCCTGTAGGAAAAAATCTGCAGAATGTCGTAGGAGCATTATTAGTTTTTAGAACTAACAGACCAGCTAAACCTGAGCCATTTAACGCACATAATTATCCTGCACCATTAATAGTAGGATACTCAGCTCTTAATAAATCCAGTCGCAATCCAGATTATGAAACCTTAAACTTCATAATGGATGATGCCTCATACTTTCTGTCATTCTGTGGATTTACTTTAGGATTCAAGAATTCAATATGCGATAAACTACATTTGTTAGCTGAGAACACTCAAATGTTGGTGACAGTAGTCAGTAATATTAAACCGAAATCTCGTGGAGAGATTTTACTGAACAGTACTGATCCTTTCGTTCAGCCGAAAATTATCAATGGATATTATTCTAATGATCATGATTTAGATGCTATAGTTGAGCACATTCTAGACTATATCAAAATTGAAGGGACTCCCCATTTCCAATGTCTACGTGTAGAGTTTATGAGGGCAACGGAGAAATGTAATAAGTTTGAGTTTGGGTCAAGGGCCTATTTCAGATGCTATGCTTTGTGCATGATTGCTACTACGGGAAGACGTTGTGGTTCTTGTGCAATGGGCTCCGTAGTGGATAGTAAGTTGAACGTGATGGGAGTGAAGCGACTTCGAGTAGCAGATGCGAGTGTTATGCCCAATACTATCGGAAGTCCTATTTATGCGTCGGTAGTGGCACTTGCGGAAAAAGCTGCTGAAATGATTTTAGAAAGCAGTTAATTGTAGATATTCAATTTGTCGAAATTCAGCTATTATACTGAAATAAACTTAAGTATGCATTACACACATGGTTCCTCTTATTTTTTGTATGCAATTTTTCGTAGGATGCCCCTAGCAATAGTCCCGAAGGTTACATGTTTCTTATTTATAGGAGCAATAGAGCGATACGTGGAGAAGGCTTATGTCAAGCCGTGTACGCCTTTCAGCTGAAACGATGCCGACGACGAATCACTGGAAAATGCTGCTTTTAAAAAGCGATAAGATACAAAAATGCAAAACCGGTGACTGAATTATAATAAGAAAAAATAAATAAACAAGGCTCCTAATGATCGAGATTGATATAGATCTTGCAAATCGGTAAAATCATTTGAATTCAAGCAATTACTGTAAATCTCATCCAGTGATACTAAACTGTTTATTATTAAACTGTTTAATTTATTGATCAATAAAATATCAAGCCTAATATAAAATGTATTATCAGAAGATCGATTGCCCAGCTTTCTGAACGTGACTTTTCAAGGGGATGCCAATGAATTAGTAATTTGGCGATTCTTTACCCTCAGTTGCAAATCAATCATGAGCGAAACATACTACGTATATTCTGACCAACATTTTTGCAATTTTGGGTAGAATGTCATACTGAAAAATCGAAGTTAACTACAGTGGAAAGCGTTTCTTATGACTCCGGTTATTTTGACCAACAAAAGTCAAAGTCAAAGTCAAAGCATTTATTTCAAATAAACCATTATCAGGTACTTTTGAATTGTCAAAGTCAGTCCGTCAAAAACATGAAGCTATTTGCACGTTCGAAAGCGTAGATCTCTATGGAGAAGAACGTGCAAGAAACTCCACGGACACTCTTTTAAATCATTTTATGTTTACAAAAATCCTGGTTACATAAACCTTGTTGCTTCTATATATGAGAACAATGTAAAGAAAGAAAAAAAACAATTTATAGTATGAAATATTAAAATGAGGCAGTGGCAACCAAGGGATGACCAGTCTCCACTGACGGCGCCCGTTCACGAACATGACGCGTGCATCAGCACCATTCAGCTCAACCATTTTGAAGGGAACTGAATGATCCGATACACGCGCCACCATCAGCGAGACATTGGAGTGAGCATGACACACCCTCAACTGCCCCTGCTATTTCATGTCAAACAAGGAAACTATCTATTAACATAATGGTCCAGGGTTCTCACATTTACAGAACTTGAAATAAAAATTGCTTCTAAATTATATAAAACTATGAATATCAATCTGAAAATACAGAAAAAGAAAAGTTTATTCCAAACATAATATAAGATTATGGGGAATAGTATTATTACTAAACATAAAAGAGGGTGAGCATCTCTTCCAAATATAAAACCTAACTAGTGGAACCAAGCGGCTGAGGCTATGGAGCAGGACCGGCATTTAGCCAAGCATTTTTATCAAGGATATAATCTTCCAGTTTATAATATGCCTGTCTACATAGAGTGCGTTTTATGAATGTTTTAAATTTTTTCTCATTCAGTTCGAGAATCTCACGTGGTATTTTATTATAAAACTTAACACAATATCCCATAAAAGAAGTGTGTACTTTAGCCAATCTGAATCGGGGTTGATCGAATTTATTCCTATTTCTAGTATTAAAATTATGCCTATCACTAATCTTACTAAAAAGATGAGATTTTTCCGAACATACATAATGTTTTCGTATATGTATTGACAAGTTACCGTCATGATGTTAATATCCTTAAACAGGGAATCGCGCTGACCAAGATGGTATATGGCTCTGATCGCTCTTTTCTGCAGAATAAATATAGACTCGATGTCAGCAGCTCGTCCCCATAATAAGATACCATAAGACATTATACTATGAAAGTAACTAAAATAAACCAGTCTCGCGGTATCTATTTCAGTAAATTGACGGATTTTTCTGACAGCATATGCTGCTGAACCTAGCCGTCCTGCAAGAGATGTTAAATGAAGACCCCATTGTAGCCTTGAGTCAAGCGTGATCCCTAGGAAAACCGTGTCTTCGACGAATTCAAGTTTCTCTTTGTCCAATAGTATGTCGCAAGTATTACTTTTGACATTCGGTGAAGCAAATCTGATGCCCTTAGTTTTTTTCCCATTTAATACTAAATTATTCACAGTGAACCAACTTTGGACCTGCTGTAGCGCATTATTTACGTCGTCAAGACTTGTAGAACGTCTATCTATCTTAAAAATTAAGGACGTATCGTCAGCAAATAACACCATCTCTGGTTGTTTTTTTAAAAGATGGAGTAAATCATTAATATACACTAAAAAGAGGAAAGGACCCAATATTGAGCCTTGTGGTACCCCCATTTTGACTTTTAAACCCCTTGAATTAACACCGTTTATTTGAACTTGCTGCTGTCTGTCATTTAAGTACGACTTCACCAAATTGAGAGCAAGATTACCTAGTCCGTAATGTTTTAGTTTTAGGAGCAAGGTTTCGTGATTTACGCAATCAAATGCCTTGGAGAGGTCAGAAAAGATTCCTATGGCATCTTGCGCCTCTTCCCACGCTGTATATATGTGTTTTAACAATGTGACACCAGCGTCAGTCGTACAACGACCTTTGGTAAAACCATTCTGTTGATCGTGTAAGATTTTATTGATGTTAAAATGAATGATCATTTAATTGAGCATCACTTTTTCAAATACCTTGCTGAAAACCGGCAATACGGATATAGGTCTATAATTATTGGCATCTTTACTGTCACCGGATTTAAAAAGTGGTATAACCTTACTATATTTCATTATATCCGAAAAGACTCCTTGGTCTACACATAAAATAAAAAACATAAAAAGTAAATTTATTAAAAAGTCGACTGGCCTGTTGGTCGAGTGGTTAGTGACCCTGACTGCTAAACCGGAGGTCGTGGGTTCGATTCCCACCCAGGACAAATCTTTGTGTGATGAGCATGATCATTTGTTCTGTGTCTGGGTGTAATTTGTCTATAATATGTATGTATTTAGAAATATATAAGTATGTTTATCAGTTGTCTGGTTGCCATAGCACAGGCTCTGCCTAGTTTGGGATCGGATGACCGTGTGTGAGTTGTCCCAAGATATTATATTAATTTGAATAGTTTTTCTCTGTTACACTAAATTACTCACATAAATAGGAAGTTGTATAATGAGCTTAATATGTTATGAATGACGTTCTTTTAGTATGACGTGTTTTTCACTTCCCTTCGATGTCAAATAAGCGGATTTTAACTGATAATTAATCACCGTAATGATGTGTCTGTGTGTCTGTTTGTTACCTCTTCACGTTTTAATAATTTGGGTGAAACTTGGCACACGAGTATATCATGAAGTGAATGTTATCTTGAGATAATTTTGACTTACTGGCGAAGACGTTGGCAGAAATTAGTAGGTATTTCATCATTTTTAAAGCTAGATGCGAAAAGCACAGAAACAACACGGTAACAGGTACAGACGTACCTTGAAAAGTAAGAGATAAATGAAACGGAATCCTTTTAGCAGTGCAAAGACACGCTTGTGTTTTCAGAGCATTGAATTTGACAGATTGTCGTCGCTCCACTGGGAAACGAGATTCAAGGTCAAATTCATTTATTCTACCATGGCCTGTCTAAGAGTAGCTGTTTCCTTCCTGCTGGTTCTTGCACTGGATAGGTATTAATAACCTCTATATATTTTTCGAACTACGATTTTGGAACAGTTCCGTTACATTCACTGAATTACATATTTCATTAACGTGTGATTACACTGCGTTTTTTTGAAGACGGTTTGATATAAAATAATACACTTATTTAGCACAAACTTAAAGGCACAAAGCATATTTACAGGACAAACTGTACAAAATGAGCACTCAAAGCAAACAAATTTTTAAAACAGATAAAAACAGTGTGCCTCGCGCCGGCTGACCAATCCAGTGTGGTGTATGCCGTACTGCATTCATTTCATAAAATTACTTAATTAAATTCACTAACTAACAAAATTGAACATTATCTGTTAGCGCAATCGGTTGTTCTGGATAGGTATTAATAACCTTCTCCTTTTTCGAAGTCGGTTGATGACAAACAGAAAAAAAAGTAATAATATATTTCAAAATGATGGTTATCCATTTTTAAATGAAAAGTATACGAATCTTTAATGTATTTCTTCATTTATGATCAAGTAAAAAAACAAATATTTATCCAGCCAAGTAAAGGCCAAATCGTTGGAGTGTGAACCAGAAATTTATTACCATTTTCCCCAAGCACTGTGACACCATAAAATCATTCAGCTCATTTAACTTTAATTTCTAACCAACTGTTTATTTTTCGAACTGCGATTTGGAACAGTTCCGTTACATTCACTGAATTACATATAAAGGTGTTACTACACTGCGTTTTTTTCAGAATCTGAATCAGAATGCTTTATTTGTAAACATAGGTCAAATTACAACAGCGTGTCTGATGTTACAGATGGATAGATCTTCTATGTTTACTTTTCAAAACATTTAACTTTTAGAATAACAATACAAATTTAAAATACAATCAATTTCACTAAAAATGTCAACGTGTGTGACTTCGGATTGATATAAAAAAGAAAAAAAAACAATTGTTTAGCACAAATTATAAGACAAAGCATATTTACAGGACAAACTATACAAAATGAGCACTCCAAACATACAAATTTTTAAATCAGTTACAAACAGTGTACCTCTCGCCGGCTTATCCAGCGGGTCTGATCAATCCAGTGTGATGTATGCCTTACTGCATTCATTTCATAAAATTACTTAATTAAATTTCTCAATTCACTAACTAACAAAATTGAACATTATCTATTAGCCCCAACGGTAGCTGTTTAGCGCAAGTTATTAATATCAGTTTTTTGCGATAGCGATTCATGTAAAAATGTAACTGCCTTAAATTGGATTTAATTTTAATTTATAAGCCATCATCATCATCTGCCTAGCCTTTTCCCAACTATATACTGCATATTTCAGCTGAATAACAGTATTTAACGTGAAGCGGCTGCCTACCCGACCTCCACAACCCATTAACTGGGTAACACGGTAGTTCTTGGCAAGACTGGAGTCAGATTTACTGGCTTCTGACAATTTGTAACGATTGCCAAAGATCTACAAATGACAGCCGGGACCAACGGCTTAACGTGCTTCCCGAGGCACGGAGGAAACTCGTTATGTTAAGATGGTCACCCGTCCACAGACCAACCTTGGCAATTATAGGCCATGTTTGTCAAAATTATAAAAATTAACCACATCTAATATTTTTTTATACTTTCGTTTTTTTTTTGTTAAATTTGGACAAAAGAAAACTATATTTTCGTAGCTTTTATTGAAATAAATGCGTATTTGTAGTGTGTAGAATGAGCCGGTAAGTTTTTACTACCTTATTTATTGGAAGAGCTAAGATCAAATCAATCAATTAATGAAAAAAATCAGAGTTAGAAATTTTCTATCTTGTGCTGAAATCTAAAACCGAACCTCACACAATCCACGTTATAAGTATAAAACTTATAAATTATAGTCGTAGACTTGTTTTCATGTGTAATATATATTTTTTTTTTCTTCGATTTAGATTTTTAACTTCTAGTAATGGTTATGTATCAAAACAATACCTTTGGCCGTGCCCTTACAGGGTCTACAATGGCTCGTAGCTCTATTTTTTTTTTATTTACATCTTGTTTTCCACCTTCATCATCTGCCTAGCCTTTTCCCAATTATATTGGGGTCGGCTTCCAGTCAAACCGGATTCAGCTTAATACCAGTATTTGATGTTTTCCACCTTGTGGAACGCAAATAAATGAATATGAATATATGAATTATGGTTTCCGAGCCAGTGACGCTGCCATGCAATCCATTAGCACAACGTACTTAGCATGCTCTGGGAGCTGGCATGCATTTGAACAAATCAAAAGTGCCATTTCAACAAATTAAAAAAAAGATGGCGAAAGGATGATACACGGCTTTTGGATAAATAAAGGCTCAGTAAAGCCGCGTTCCCACTATGTCGCGACAACAGATTATCGTGTCGTTCAAAGCGTCGTGGCTTGTGTATTTAAATGGAGGTGTTCACATATAGGACGACACGATTAACCGTCGTCAACGACTTTTTACATACAAAATGTATGGCAGTCGTCCAAAATGATAAAATCGTCACGACATAGTGGGTACGCGCCCTAAATATCACCAAATCGCTACAAGTAAGTAAAAAAAATCATAAATATCCAGAGAATTATAATTTTGTGACAAACCATTTGCCATACTGGTCGTCGTCGATCGACCACAGTATGTTAGCTCCTTAAGCTTACTCCACAATTTCGTATGCTAATGAAACGATAGTTACAGCTGGTGTTTCCAAAGATGTCGTGTTTGTCACAGCCTGCTAGGACTGGAATATGCAGGCTCGGAAACTTTTAATTAGATTACAGACTCCGTACCGACCCCGGATAGAGTTGCGATTCCACTAGGCTTGGAAATTTAAATTCAGTTTACATTGTATATTTGTTTCATTATGTATCTGCTACTGGTATCGGAAGTTATACAAAGGAGTTTGGTTAGTAGTTGGAATACGTCTTGGAAATAATATTGAAGCAGGAAAAAAAATATGAGGCAAAAAAATTGTTACGTATCTAACATTGCCCGTTATATCCCACTGTTAAGCAATGCATGCCGAGGTTGGTCTGCGGATGGGTGTCCATCTTAACATATCGAGATTCCTCCGTGCCTCGGAAAGCACGCTAAGCCGTTGGTCCCAGCTGTCATTTGTAGATCTTTGGCAGTCATTACGGATTGTCAGAAGCCAGAAAATCTGACTCCAGTCTTGCCAAAAAGTACCGTGTAACCCAATTAGTGGGTTGTGGAGTTCTGGTCGGCAGCCGCTCCACGTAAAACACTGGTATTCAGCTGAATCCAGTTTGACTGGGAGCCGACCCCAATATAGTTGGCAAAAGGCTAGGCAGATGATCCCACTGCTGGGCCATCGCCTCTCTCTCCCTTTTCCACACACATCTGTCCTCTGCCATTTTATCGAGAAAATTAGTAATATTACCTTTCTAGCCTTCTTGTTGCGGAATTTGTTCGAAAGAGTCACCGCGGCCCTGGAACGCAAAGGGCTTTAGGAGGAACACGGATGGGTTTTAGTCAGTAAGAGTCTGACACGCCCTTCCGCTCCACCCATAGCGGAAGAAGTCATTTGATGATTTCCCATCCATAGAAAAAGCCTTCTGCCAGCAATGTTAAGGTCGACTTCTAGTCCAATCAAATGCAGCTGTATACCAGCATTTTACATTGAGCAACTATAAGACTGACATCTACAACCCAGTAACTGGGAAACTTAGTATATTAATATGGAACACATTATTAAAGAAGACTATTTGCTTTCCCATCCAACATTCTTAGAAACATAGATACCTGTATTAAAAGATAACATAAAATACCTAATATTATTCTTAATTTCCACGATGTTCAAGCCGCCATCTTGTATTCCGAAACTTTTCCCTCATCACTAGTCATCCTTGTCAATAAAAGAATATCATGTTCCTTTTTTCTTTCGTAACACATAATGAGGTCAATCGGTAATTGCTAGCTGGCCTTGCAAGGAATTCTAATTAGTTATCAGGAAAATGAGGGCGAAACTGGTATGTTTGTGTTTACTGTGTGATTAGAATATTTGAATAACTTTTTTTGATAGTAGGTAAGGAAAATAAAGGACAAGTGCGGATCGGACTAAGTAACGCGATAACTCTCGGGGAGACTTTTGACAGTTTTCTGGAATTTGCCTACCCGTAACGTCTGAACTTACTAAATACTAAAATTGCGTGGAATATAATAATAATAATAAATCATTTATTCCAGATTCATCTTACAATAACATACATATTTGTTAGTACCTTTACGAGCTTACAAACTAGGGTTAGTAATAATTAATTCATTAACAAATACATAACATATCATAATAATTATATTAAATAATATATAATAATAACAACAGCAGGTCCGGATCTGGGGAAATGAAAACCGGAAAGCTCAGCCTATGAAAAAAATATGGATTGTGTGTGAAATAACGTGTAAAGAGAGTAAATGACAGCTTAACGGTTGACGAGAGACTGGTAGAGGTAAACCAGTCTTAAGTAACATGGAAGAGGAACTGAAATATGGTGATGGTCAAAGCGTTTATTTCAATTTGGGGCAAGCGGCGCTTTTGGACGTCATCATCTACAGTTAAAATAAAGTGAATCTACTGTCCATTCGGAAAGGAGAAGAACAGATAAGATACTCGATAGTTACTCTTTTCTTATATGGTACTTAAACAAACACACACACAAATATATATTTCTTTTTCATTTCTGTAGATACAGGTGTGAACTGAAAAAAAGTGACCAAAAAACTAACACAAAATTTGAAAAGTTATACAAATTGGTAAGATATGCGTCACATGCGCGCAAAACGGCCATCGCTCAGCATAATGCTAGACTTTACTAATACCAAACAAAATAGAACTAATATAAAAGTAACTAAAATAAAACTATTACCACGTCTTTTAATGCCGAAATTACATTAGATAACAGAGTTCTTTGACACCTCGTCAATTATCCGTAAACACACCGGTTTTATGAAACATTATTGATCTGAAAGAAAAGTAGGATGAAAATTTTGTTTCGTGTATTTCGTACACAGGGTGATTTATGTGGAAGTGAAGTTTAAAAAAAAGTTTTTTTATTTTTCGCTTTTAAGTGGTGATACCCCACAACTATGTGACAATATTCCCATAATGAGTGGTTGTACTTTTTGCCGTTAAGGAGTTACTTAGTGTGCCTTCGCAGTGAAAGTCCAGACCAGCTCATAGTTCAATATCTACTTTGCTTTGGTACTAGTTTTTACTGGTTTTAAGGTGAGGAGGTTACTGGTTTATATTTGAAGTTTACAGCTATAACTAAACCTAACGCAAAAAGAATCATCAAGATCGGTTAATAAACATTAAATTAATGCCCGAATATATAACCCCAAAAACATGTTAATTCAGATTGACATGTTTGCATCTGTGTACCCCTTCACAGCGTACCGGCGCGACGTTATGTTATGAACTGGTGAAAACGATAAACAGGCATGCGATTTCAGCAATCCCGGGAGATTTACTATCATTTATTGAAGAGTTCCGTTACCTACCTCCGAAATTCTTCATAAAATTGAAACGGGACCAACAAAAAATAATTATCCAAATCGGTTGACAATTAGCGAAAATATCGCTGAACAAACATTTTTCCCGGGATCCCAGCATCAGATCCTGACTTATACCTTCCATCATCAGGTCAGCAAGATGAGATGTTGATTACCAGACACAATTATCTGAATTGCTTTAAAAAGTATATGAAAAACATTGTATGTGCCTTTAAAATTTGAGGGTTGCCCTCGATTTCCCTGGGATCCCATCACCAGATTCTTACTAGGTGCCAATGGGACCACATCAGGAGTATAGGCTTTTGAATAAAAAAATAATCATCTAAATCCAATTAATAATTGGCGGAACGATCGCATAACAAACACAAAAATAAAAAAAACATGATTTTTGTGCACCCAAAACGTTCGGTGACGATGAAGCAAGTTCCATGATTTTTGTTCACCCAAAAAGTACACATTTATACACAGTATACATAAATAGTTTATTGAAAGCGTTCGGTGACGATGACACAAAACGTGCTCAACGCGCCTAAAGAAGTTTTCACTTCAAAAAATTAAAAAACATAGTCGAATTGAGAGCCTCCGTCTTTTTTGGAACCGGTTAAAAAGGCTGTAAAAAAGACTACTGTTCTTTTAATTATGTAAATGAATTATGTCTCCAAAAAATCATCAAAGAATAACGACATTTGATTCATCACCAAGAGCAAAAAGCCCAAACTGCGGCCAAAAAGCTGGGCATCCTAAATAGAGTGAAGCGATACTTCACGTCTGGACAGCTTTTAACCCTCTACAAAGCACAAGTCCGATCCTGCATGGAGTATTGCAGCCACCTTTGGGATGGCTCAGCTAAATACCAACTTGCCGCGCTTGACTCGGTGGAACACAGAGCTAAAAGGCTCATTGGCGACGTAAG
>NDFZ01004536.1:23019-86127 GCA_002192655.3 Mamestra configurata
ACCCTAATCTCTTCAAAATTAGAGTGAACAGGCTTCTTCTGGGTAAGCTCGCTCCATCGTCGACTTTGTCTCTGTCATCTATGACCTAGACTAGAGTCAAGAGCAAACCCATATTAAATAAAAAAATAAAAAAACCAACATTCAAAATTCATACATTTTTGTATGGAAAAAATAGAATTCTGCACACCCTGTAAACATAACCTTGAAACTAATGCCTCATCATTATGATTATCAACTCATTTGTTTCCAGCCAGTCACGTATGAAGAAAACTACGATAAAAACGTTATACCTACGTTAGAAACGTTTTGTGAGTGCCTACAAAAGATTTCCGTACAGCATAGTGGAAGAACCTTTATATCGGTTTCCGGTACTGTAATGCCGGGTTAGGCACTGATGGTAACCAAAAGAAGACTTGTATAGAAAGAGATCACAAGAAGGTAAGTGTCAATATATTAATTTAACTTTTTCTTGACCTAAACACCACACTGCCAGGCCCACATGGGATTGGGCGGGTCACGTTGGCCGCATGTATTTTGACCGCTGGTTAAAAAACATCTTAACGCAATGGGGTATGGACGGTGTTGCTGAGGCCGGCCTAGAAAGCGGTGACGGGATGATCTGGACGCGCACCACAAAGCCTTTGCTCAGCAATAGGACATAATAGGCTATTAACAAAAAAAACTTTTTCCATTCTATAACCAGCCTTCTAAAAACTATATATCCGCAAAAGTTTTCATAATCGGATGGAAGAAAGGAGCTAAATTTCCTGGCGTATTCTGTGTTTCCTGACAGTTACAACCTTGCAGTCTTTAGTCACAAATGAATAGGTAACTTCTAAGTAAGAGTGCTCCAATGTCGACCACAGCATTGCTTACCATTACATGAGATAGTGGTCAAACGCTAACCTGTCGATAAAGTCGGATCAGAACTTCCAGAAGTTTCCTTTAACAAACAAGCAATTTCGCCTTTTGGTCAAAAAGCATATTACAAATTAGAAGATTAGATTCAGGATAAGAATGATTGGAAACATGCTGGTCCTGCTCACTAGGACAATCAAGGGTGCAGACAAAATCAAACTGGTTGATTTATTAATTAACTTTATAGATATACTGTTTCTTTTTTGTGTTTTTATTTTTCTGTTAACTCACACATTGTTTAATTAATGATTCCAATATTTGTAAATATGTGAGTACCATGAACCTAAATTTATTTAAAAAATGAATAAGTTTACCTCTGCTGGTAATACTTTGTTCTTATAAGTACCGTACTCAGGGTGCATCGTCCTCACATAATATAAAATTAATTTTTGTTTACCAAATTTTGTAAAACTATTGTTTTGAAAAGAGTAACTATGGAGTTTCTTATCCGTTATTCTTCATAAGAATCTACCTTTCCGAATGGACAGTAGAGTCACTTTATTAATGTAATACTATTATTTTACTGAACTGTAAATGATGACGTTCAAAAGTGCCGTTTAATGGCCTAATTGAAATAAACGTTTTGACTTTGACTTTGTCAAAAGCACAATGTTGCAATTGAAGCAAGAACATCTAAACCGACACCAAGTGACATGTCATTTTTCATGACTATTTCAATAAAATTCTTAAAAATATCTCATTCTGTCTGACACAATGATCTATTACAAGATCGAATTCTCAAGTTTATAAAAAAAAAATATTAGCTGGTATGTCTCTTTTTACGTTGAAATTGACAGGTCTAGGTGATTGATGTGCCGAAAGCTTCTTTATTATTTAGATATATCCAAGGATTTCTTAAGAATTTTGAAGAGTAATCCTCCCTAAGAATTTTGATACTAAAAAAATATTAACGGTTTCTAATATAAATAAGTAAGTAATACCTAAATGGTAACATATCATTTTGAAAAATGTTTGCACTATAGGGGTTGCCTTATGGCGATCGATAAGTGTTGATCAAGAGGCTCTAGACAAGGGACATTCTGTTAGCTGTAGCGTAGTGATCAATTCATCATATCAGCCAAAAATGTCCACTGCTGACTTCCCTCAAGTGTCGCCACAACAACCAGTCGTGTGCGTCTCGCATCCATCGACTACCCGCGACCCTCACCAAATCACATCGGTCCGTCTTGTAGGAGGCCTTGTAATGCTGCGTCTTCCGGTACGCGGTCGCCACTCCAAAACTTTTCGGCCCCATCGACTACTTATGCCACTTCAGAATATCACTTAGTCTAGATTATTTTAAACAACTTAAGAATTTTAACTTTTACAGTAACTTCTTTAATTTTTTGAAGATTCTTCAACCATGAATGCATCAGCAGTCATAGCAACGTTGAAGAAGAACCAAGCAGCACTGTTCATAATCACACTGCTACAGCTGACCGGCTACTTGTATCCTCCACCAGCCTTGCTGAGACGTGAGTGTTCACTGTCTTATTTAAATGTTTAAAATGCTAGATGATCTTCATAAAAAAATATGTGATAATGAATACCATCTAAAATTTTGTGTATAAGTCAATTCAGAATCATCATCTGCCCTTTTAGCAACTATATATTTATGTGAAGTCCTCTTGACCAATTTCGATACCTGCTACCCCATTAAATAATATCCTGATCTAATTTGGTTTTAATTACCCGGGTTTTTTTTTAAAACGTTGCCCACACTAAAAATTTTCCCTGTATCGTGGGTGCGTTTACAAACATACAATCTCACATTCACAAACAGCCAGACCCGGAACGACTATCTGTAGTTCATACAAATATTTGTTCCGTGTGAGAATCGAAACCGCGACACCCAGCGCAGCAGTCAATCGCTCAACCAATGAGCCAACCGTGACGTAAAAATTATTTAAAACCAAAAACAATAACTAAAGGCTATTGTGAAAGATTAGGACTATGTTGGAGTCAGCTTTAGTTTAACCAAATGTTACCGAATACAAGTTTTTCCACAAAGCGAATGCTTGAACTTTACATTCCAGTCAATGAATAGGGCAATTTTTGATTTTGGACCACATAATATTCTCTTTGTTGTCACGGCTCCTGCTGATAGAGGGTTCTCATATGAAATAGTTTACCGCCTATTTGTATAGCTTTGGAATGTGTGGCAAAGCCGGAATAGCCGGTCATATAAAGGCAATTTCAGTGTCATTCAAACCCATGTCACCGGAACACAACAATGCTATTTAGTAGCAGAAACACAACTGAAACGAGGAACGATTGGCTAAAAAATAACTACTGGTTGGGACGATTTACGAGGTAAAATACTTGCCGAGGTCTCACCGCGGTTCGGGGTGACCATCCAATACATAAGAGACTCCTTCATGTCTCAGAAAGCCGATCATCTTGGCTGTAATTTAAGCCTTTGACAACCGTTAAGGGTAGACAGAAATCTAGCACGTCTTGCCAAGGAGTATCGTGTTTCTTTGTTACCAGTTTGTTTGAGACAGATAGCCAATGACTCCATGTAAAATACTGGTACTCAGCTGCATCTGGTTGAATTTTCCTTTAACTACCGGAATACCAAAAGTACTGCTGGGTAGCATCCGCATTTGGTCGATATCCCGACTAGTCGTACTGAGTGCTTCTCCTCCACATTTATTATGCTTACAGCCAAAGTGTGGAGCTCTCTACTAGCGTCTGTGTTCCCTTCCACATATAATCCGTCTGCCTTTGAATCAAGAATGAACAGGCATCTTCTGGGCACGCTCGTTCCTCAACCCATTCCTCGTTTAAAAAAAAATAAAAAAAGTGAAGACCGGCCACAACATAGTTGGGAAAATACTAGCCAGATTGATTGGAACACAACTGAATCAGATATCTAAACTATTAAAAAAACGAGAGAGAGATCAGAGGAGCGCAGCGAGAAACTTACAACTAATAATTATTTTTTTCAAGCTGGTGACAGCTTTGACTACATCATAATTGGGGGTGGAACAGCTGGCAGCGTGATAGCCACCAGGTTGGCTCAGCAGAAGTACAACGTACTTCTTATTGAAGCTGGCCAGGATGCTCCCTTTGAAAGTGTCGTAAGTATACTTCATCCACTACTAGGAATTAGCCTCTCTTTTCTTGTGATAATTCCCACTCCTGTGCCAACTTCATTCAGGTTTTACCCGTATTGGCAACAATGTTCACTTCATTGCCGGATGACCATGACTTCTCTTCCAATTGAATGCCACTCAGTCACCTCTTGCCTAAGTTTACATTCTTCCTAATAGTATCATATATTTTACAAACTAACATGATGTGTTTTATTAGTTACACGAATAGCACTGAAAAGGCTTTATTTTTTTCAGTATCCAGGTCTAGTACCATATCTGAAGCATTCTAAGGTAGACTGGAACTTCACATCAGAGAACGACAAGTACAGTTACCAATGCCATGCAAAAAAGAATGTGGAACTTAGTCAAGGTCAGATGCTTGGAGGAACCGGCGCGTTGAATTACATGATCTACTCCAGAGGAAACTCTAAGAACTTCGAAGAGTGGTACTGGATCACTAAAGACCCTAATTGGAAATGGAAGAACGTCCTACCATACTTCATTAAATCAGAAGCTATTTACGACAGTGCAATCATGAATTCTTCTCATAAATACTTTTTTGGAAGCAAAGGGTATATTGGAGTGACCAGAGATAAGAAACCTTTTACTGCTGAATATTTACAAGGTTTTGAGCAAGTAGGTAAAGATTTAATTGATGATATAGATGGCAATAGAATTGGTTATTCACGAGGACTAGTAACGGTATATAATGAAATGAGAAGAGATGCTGGTTCTCAGTATTTGCAACATGTTACTGAAAGTCAATATTTGGCTGTGGCGAAGGGCACGTTAGCTACCAAAATCATATTCGATGAAAACAGAAATGCTGTAGCTGTTGAGGTTATCACAGACAAGGACGAAAAGATAGTTATCAATGCAAGACAAGAGATTATAATATCTGCTGGTGCTATAAAGTCTCCTCAACTTCTGATGCTATCCGGTTTAGGACCAAAAAAAGATCTAGAAAAATTAAACATTTCTTGTATATGTGACATGCCCGTTGGAAAGGATCTTCAAGACCACGTAGCTGCCTTTATTCCTCATAAAACAAATAAGAGAATTCGCAGAAGAAATAGATCTGACCCGGGCGAATTTCCTACAGGTCTATTTGTTGGGTATGGAGCTTTGAATGAATCACATGCGAAACACCACACGAAATACCCAGACTACCAAGCAATAGGCCTCATTGTGGACAATATGAAATTCATGTTGCAATTATGTGCTTCCACTTTCAACTTCCCTAATGCTACCTGCAATAAGCTGTATGATGAAGCGAACGGTAACCAAGTCTTGATAACTCTGTTGAGCAATTTGTACGCGCACTCTCGAGGTCAAGTCCAATTGCGAAGTATCGATCCTAAGGATCCACCG
Source organism: Mamestra configurata (assembly GCA_002192655.3). Lineage (NCBI taxonomy): Eukaryota > Metazoa > Arthropoda > Insecta > Lepidoptera > Noctuidae > Mamestra > Mamestra configurata. The sequence continues at coordinate 28,407 of NDFZ01004536.1, forward strand.
AAAGTATTCACTGATAGCTTCTCATATGACCGAGATTTGGAGGATTTTATCAAGTATATCTGCCATTATTTGGAAGTGGAGGATTCAGAAGCATTTAAGAGTTTAGGAGCAACAATGATAGATTTGACGAAACCTAGATGTGATGTTTTTGAGAAAAGAAGTAGAGAATATTGGCGGTGTTACACACTTTGCATGATGGTGAGCCTTGGTCACTATAGTGGGACCTGTGCTATGGGGTCTGTTGTAGATAGTAGACTAAGAGTCCATGGTGTTAACAGACTTAGGGTAGCAGATGCAAGTATTATGCCTAGTCATGTAACAGGCAATATTGTCTCTGCAGTAGTTATGATTGGTGAAAAGGCTGCCGACATTATTATCGAAGATGCAGGACCATACAATTTTGTCGAACATGAAAAAATTAGGATGGATCAAATTAAAAATATGCCATGATCGATTATCATAGCATGTTAGAATGGAGATTTTAAATGTAGTAAAGTAATAAATCATGTCTATATCAAGTAACTAATGCACATGGAATAAAATGGAACTAGGTAACAATTGGAAATTATAAAAATATTACCTCGAAGTATCAAACACTTCGGACATCGGTTATAGGTTCACATATTTTAAAAGAGAATTTTACTGTTTTGTTTGTTTTAGGTATAATAAAGAGATGGGAATATTCATTCACAATGCCTCACATGCTTTGCCATTTTAAAAAAAATGAAATCTGTGATAAATGCTATATCCCTGACCTGACCAAAATTAAAAAAAGGTTAAGCCTTCATTCATTTTGGTCAGGTGATGAAAACTTTGAATGGAAAATCTATTTCTTATTTTGGGAATTAAATGACACTGTAGTATGTTTTGTGCGATAACAATACTAACACTGCACGGGAATTTAACCCGTATAGTAAGGCTAATAAGCGCTTTGAAGAAAATTGTTTACACGGGCAAAACCAGTTTTTAAAATACACCCTGTAAAGCGCGGAGAGTTTTCTATGTTTGAGAAAGTCGACACCTACCTACATGTGTATGTATATCGCCGCATGCGAACTACAAAAACGCTTGACGTCACACAAATCCATCGCAGTATCAAAGTTCCGCGGTAACAACTATCGGTCAGTTGCCCAGCAGTCTGGTCGGAGGACTTTCAAAAGGGAGGATTCTCTTATGGAGATTGCGGGACTTTCCGCAAAGAAGTGATCCGACAGAAAACAAAAGACAAAATTGTCGATATAGCTCACAGAATAAGCAAGCTGAAGTGGCAATAGACCGGCCGTATTAGTCGTAGAACCGATGACTGTTAGGGTAGAAGAGTTCTTGAGTGCTGACCGCGTATCGTAGAACGTAAGGTAAGACGCCTTCAGGCTAGGTGGAGCGACGATCTTCGCAGGGTGGCTGGTAGCAACTGGTTGAGAGTTGCCGAAAATCGAGTTGAATGGCGTGCACTAGAAGAGGTTTATGTCCAGCAGTGGACTGCTATAGTCACACTCTGTACCGCGTAACTCTATAAAAGTAAACATTAAATACTACTATTACTACATTAGACCTAACAACCCATTACTCTCATACACAAATATTCTATGAAATCCCGTTTGAAACGAGAAATGGTAAAAGAAGTAAAAAATACATACGGGGAAAACAAACAGAAGTTTAGTTGTACGCCTATATTGGACGAACAACCCACACGTCACATATGCGAGCCAATTAAAAAGTTCGTCATGCAAAAATGTTATTTTAAAACATTTTTCTGTCAGATTCTGCTCAGGATTGTCCGATGTCAGTCCCATAATTGACTGACGTTTAATAATAGCTATTTCACCAAATATATCCTTGCCTTTTATTTCTCGACGTCGGAATTATGGAATGGACTTGTGGTTTGTGCTTTTAAATCTGTCAGCTTATTTCTACCGAAAAATGGGAGCAGTATAAATGAAATGCTGGTTTGACAATGCCAATAACTTTTCCAAGTTTCTTGAAAATTCTATTAATTGGTTATTGTGCTCTTAGACAAAGGGTAACCAACGGACCCTTATTACTAAGCCTCCGCTGTCCGTCTGTCTTTGAGCGGGCTGTATCTCAAGAACCGTAATAGGTAGACTGTTGAAATTTTCACAGTGTGTATTTCTTTTGCCGCCATAACAACAAATACAAAATATTAAATTAAATGAAAAATGAAGGGGCTCCCATACAAGAAACGTGTTTTTTCTTCAGTTTATGTTACGGAACCCTTCGTGTGAGAGTCCGACTCGCACTTGGCCGGTTGTCTGTGTTGCAACAGATAAATGTTTTATCGATCTGAATTTTGATTGACTAATTATTGCAACTTATTTAAATAAACGGAATAATAGGGCTTTAAGATGGCGAAAGACGTTCAGTTTGCCTATCCAAACTTTTACAATCAACAATGGGACTCATCTAAATTTCTAAACGAATCATACACATTATTCCGATGTAATTTGCGATTATTTTGTATTTGTAAAAAGTTATATTCTGGAAGGACGTACTGATACGCTTTTCCTTTGGATTAGAATTGTTTCAAATGTACCACAACTATATTTATTTATTATTTATTTATTTATTATTTATTTATTTATTTATTATTTATTAACCATACCAGAGACTAAATTTGGATCAAAAAGAATAGTTTCATTCAAACGGATCCGGCGCGCTGTAACGTTGTCTTGCTGTCTGTCTGCAAACACTAGCTGCAACCATAACGCAACCACATCGCAACAACACTTTGAAGTTACCACAACGTAACTGTAAGAAACGGTAGCAACACTATTTATCTTAGGAAAGCTTATAGTTAAACAGATCATCATGATATGAGCCACGTCTACTGCTGGGAATAGGCCTCCCCAAGGCGGCGTTGCCATAATCGCCACGCTTGGCAGGCGGGTTGGCGATCACAGTGCAGCTGTTGCAATGCACAGAGAATGCTGCTGCCCATTCTCTGGTGAGTCCCTTAGTCGCCTCTTACGACACCCACGGGAAGTGATGGGATGGTGCTATTCTTTTACGTCCGACATCATACAGAACACTAAACAAACACAGTAAGTAAAAGTTTTAACAAAATATGGCCAATTACAAGTTTCCACATGTATGTAGTATACCAAATGATACAAAGTTTGATAATAAATACAACTTGTAACAGAATAAACACAAAACCTCTTAAGGGGTAAGAAAGAAATCGCGAAAAAAAATGTATTGTCGAGATATTTGTCGAGTTATGAGCACAGAAATGTATTTTAATGTGTCGATTTTTTTTTCGCGATTTCAATGTTGGTCCCATAGTAAAAGTTGTTCATAATGATGAGTACAATGACCCTTTAAGAGGTATTGCGTTTATTCTGTTACATGTTGTATATGTAACACAAAACAGAAAAATACCTGTTTACGTTCGAAGAAGCTATTAGTTAAAATTGCCTTCAATTTAGCAACACTAGTATTGAATATGTCGATACGAGTATCATCTTCCTGGCAGGTTAAATTATACATACGACTCGCTCTTATCATGTACGAGTTCCGTGTGTACGTAATGGCTACCACTGGGGTGTGCAATAAATGGGGTTACGTATGAAGACAGACGGCACTCGCAGCCCGATTTTGTATAACAATTCGGTAACATCAGTTGTTCCATTGGCAATTATTAAAGGGGTTGCGTTTCATAACGTATGAACTGATTTGGTCTAATTTCATTTTATTATCTTTCATAAGATATTATCAACGTGATGAGATTTACCAACTGTTGATATAATTTCTTTACATATATATTTTTAACCACTCAGAAATAGGAGCCCAGCCCATAACTAGTTATGTTTTTATATGTTTTGAGTGGTATGTCAAACGATTTTATATTTAATGTATCTTATGCTTATAAAAAATAGTTATTTTAAAATTATATCAATCGGTTATTATAATAACTAATCGTTATATTAAATAAAATTATTGCTTCCGTTGTTATATGTTATAAATATTAGAGATTTCGTTGTTATATCATATATTAACCCATTAAAGGAAACACAAGATCTGATATTTCACACGTTACTACTGTTTGACCACTTTTTGTTTCAGCGGCTAAAAGTGGTCAAACAGTGGTCACGTGTGGTATACGTGTACGTGTAAATTCCCCCTTATGCTCGATTCTTTCCTCTAGTATTTCTTGTTTGCAAAAGTAGAATAAAATCTACATTTCCTTTTACTTTAAAACCTCCAATACAAAGAATACTGTTGAAATAAAGCTCATATAAGCAGCGAGATGAGCTAAGAGGAGCATATATCATGCGAAGGCTTTGCTGGGATCGAGTGCCTTATATATGGTAAAGTTTGTTCTAGTTTTTCAGTTTGGTTTCAGTAGCAGCGGGTATTGCAACTTTGTAGGTTCGAAAGCTATATATTTCCTTACTTAGGTAGGGGACGGTGTTTCGGGACTGCAGATCTTGCAATGACTTTAATATTAGCAAAGTGAGTATCAACATGGCCTAAGGACTCGCGCCGATCCGCTGGATGCTAAAAGCACAGTATTGTTGATGGGACGATGATATTTAGAGATCTACATATATCTACCAGTGGACGTCTTTCAGCTGAAATGGAAAAAAATACAACTTCCAAAAAAAAAGTATAAAAATTACTTGAATTTCAGAATTCGGTGTTATTGGTTGTTTCTTCGTATTTTAAAACCGACTTCCGATATAAAAGTTATTTTATTATTTGTAGTGTTTTTTTTTGAAGTCAGTTGTATTTTTAGTAAAAAAGTTTTTTAATTTTTCACTTTTTAGTACTGGAAAGTCACAGGAAAGCAAAATACGCAATTTCGGATACTTGGATGACATTTTTTTTTTAGCTACTTTGATTTGAAAAACCAAACTACTGAACCGATTTTGATGAAATTTCTATGGGACCAATCGGAAATTATATCCTTTCACATAAAAAAATAATGTTTCAAAACGAAAAAAAAAAACAACCGAAATGAGACTCTTATCCAAGTCGGTTAAAAATTTAAGTGGATTCAAACCTTTGCATCAGTTTTCTGTTTCGCCTTCATTTGAAGCCAGAGCAATTGGTCGTAAACATGTACATAAATTAACTCTTACGAACTGGTTTCAACAGCTGACGATAACTTCAACTGCCTTTTAATTAAGATATTTATTTATGTGGCCACAGCTACTTCTACTGAAAATTTTCTTTGAGTTTCTTATTAAATTTTCGTTCAGTAATCCGCATATCAGTGGTAAAGCTTTGAGATTGAGTTGGCCGAGCCTAGTACGGAGTGTTAAATAGTGTGAGGCCAGTTTATACTCGTTTTAATAACACTGACGTGCATACTATAATAATGTTTACGATCAGGCGTCAAGTCTAAGGCTCTACGCAAACGGGCCACCGACCAAAGCCACCGGTGGCTGGCGAAAAGCTGTTTACACGATTTTTAACACGTTTTGTATGGAATCGCCGCATACATGTAGCGAGTGGCGGCCACTCGTGACTCAATGTCTGCAACATGTCACTGGTGGGGACCACTCGCTGCTTAAAAAAGTCGAATCCTTCGTGAGACTGTACAGCGATTACTAGTGGCGACCACCGACCACTCGTGGCAGCCACCGAGCACCTTCGTTTGCGCGGTACTAAAGGACGTGGCGACAGCCACCGCTGGCTGTGGTCGGTGGCCCGTTGGGCGGAGCCTTACCATTTTTATATTGTTCATAGAAGAGAGAGAATCTATTATTTTATTTAAACCAATCAACCATATTTAGGAATTTACTTTTTGATGCATGCACTCTTACCCAATTTTTTCACGCTCTTTCGAATCGCCCATCATTTCCGAAAAGTTTTTTCGAGAAACCGTTTCGTTTTTTGCGCATTGCAACATGTATGAGACTTGGAGCTTAGCTCTTTCTAGCAAAAAATATCGATATGGTTAGCTTTTTATGCATAAACCTGTTTATGCACAAAATTGGCGTATTTTCGAAGGTTTTCCTTTTTTGCTACAGTCCCGCACAAGCTTGCCTCTGTCACTGGCACCACACCTCTTGCAGAACGTGGTTGAACTTTCGCGAAGACGGATATTGTAACAAATTACTTTTGTCATTTTATCATAACATCAGGATCGTGTGCCGCGAAGCTTCTCTCTTCAGCGTAAAGAGGGAGCTACGAGTAATGAGGAATCATATTTTAAAGGAAAATGTGGAAGGCGAGTTCCTAAAAGTTTCGGTACTTGCAACGGGGTTATCTATGACTTGCAATCAGTGGCCTCATTTCTCGTTTAATAAAATGAGCCAATATTTTCGGCGGTCTTATCAGATAGCTGGATAGAAAATCATCTCATTTCGAAAGAACTTTCCAGAAGCATTCCAGTCATTTGCCAAATCAATCAATTGTTTTATAGTGACGTACCTTGTTTGACTAATTAATAAGTTCGTTGAACTCTATGACGTCTACTATTAGAGCGAGGAAAGATAGAAAACTCTCGTTCTTATAGTCCGAAAGGGCGGCAATCCGAAAAACTTATTAGTATAAATCAAAGAAGTAATATGACCATCAAAAATAAGGAAACGCAGTAACGAGAACATATCCATTTTATAAGATCAACTTGTAATCTACTATGAGGTAAGCAATAAAGCTCAGTCAAAATAGTTATTTATGATACTAGTGCGGTAAGCTGGTTTTTACATGCGAGTAGACAAATGTAAGCCCAAGACCAAGTCGAGGACTTACCATAGTTACGAGTTTGTAAAAACCGATTTCCGCACGAGTGCCATACAACGTTTTTCAACACATTTGCGAGAAAACAGTACATTATGGGTAATGAAACAAACTTTTAGTTTTGGAATATTAGTCGAAAAGTCGCAACAATCTTTGACGTTCCTTATATGGAAATAGTGCGACTTTGAGGTTCCTATTACATGAAAATAGCGCGAATTTGCAAATGGCGCCACGTACGTATGGTGAAAATTAGAAATACATCTTTCGCCTCATTTTCTCTTTAGTCTTAAAATGAGACAAACGTATTGAGCAAAAGCGCTTCCAAGGAGGTTCGATCATTCAGCTTATTTTTTCTAGCAATGTGAAACTCCTTGGTGGAATTCTTATATTTTTAAAGCTAATTAAAAAAAAACTTTAAGAATACGCACGGCGGTATACAACGAGAAGTGCGGTAAAATAGTTAATTAGATGAGAGTACCTATTTTACCTTACGTTCCTATGTATGGTGCGTAATTTTAACTTTAAATACATTTTTTTGAGCAAATGTGTTGAAAAGACTATTACAGCTACCAAAAAGTTTCCTGATCCGACATTTAACAAATAACTTCAATATCTCAAGTACAAAATCCAAGCTACTTAATGAAAAGTCCAGCCATAAAAAGGTAATACGAACCCAACATTTGCATTTCAAAGGGCCCTAGTTGTACTTGTTCAAAAAAAAAAAAAAAGATGCGCACCACAAAGACGAAGGAGCAAACGTCGAAAGACGGATTCTATTCAAAGTAGCCGGACAAACGGCGAGGAGGGTTCTACCTTGGATGATAGAAACAAAGCACAGGTAGATAAATTAAGCTGGCTTTTCATCAGAGCTGTGCGTGGGATTGAAGCTAAGCAAGGTTACGATGAAGACCTGTATTCAGTCAGGGTAGCGCCCGGGCCATATACGTATTGTTACGAGCTTGGGGTTCGTGACAATAAAAACAGCCCATTAAATAACTTTAATCTCACTAATTTTAAAACACAACTTCACTACTGATCAAATTTATTCCAGAACCTTCTATTGTCGAAACATCTGGAAAGTTCGCCTAAATACTGATCCCAAAAACCAAATGTCGTAAATCCTAGAATGTTCTAGCATAGAAAAGTCTAGAAGGTACTTGACTCCACTAGTTCTGCAACTCGATACTAGATGGCGCTAAAGAGAAGTTGTTCCGATTTAGATAGATGAAATAGGTTTTATGAAAAAAAGGGATAAACATATCAAGTAAATTCGTCATAAAACGGAACGCTGCAGCGCACTGATAGCAATTATCTTAGTTTGGCCAGTAACGTCCGTTAAATTGTTAAATAACATCGGAACAACTTCCCCGCGGCACGTTAAGCCCCGCTCTCCCCTATATGCTAGTCACATTCATGAGGACGGTTATAGGCTAAACGGGAACAGATAAAAAGGCTAATGAGTTATATGTTATGAAAGGAAAAAATAAATTCTTATTTTATTCAAGTCTCGTGCCACATCATCTTCCGTCCCTTTTTTCCAAGATCTTCGCTCCCAACAGTAATACCATCTCATTTATTTAAAAGCTACAGATTAAGGTTTTATTCAATTCGGATTTCTTGTAATCAAATATTAAACTGTTACTTTAGGCATTTCAGTTGTTTTGTTTAAGAGGAGGTCCTGAAGTATTTTACATTCTTTTGGAAAGGGTACTTTCTGCTTCATTAAAAAATTGTTGACAGTTTGCTGCAATGTCCGTTCTCGTTGGATAGAATAAGTGTGTTTCATATTTAAGAAGCTTAAAACGAGACGTTAACTCAATAAGCTGTTCATGAATATTTCGTGAATTTCGACAGAAATAGAAGGTGTAGCTTTTGTGGCAAAATTTATAATTTTCATTTAGAAGTTGGCGTGATAAACGGCGTTATAATTTAAACACACTCAAGTCCAAAAAGGTTTGACCCTGGAGCTATTTAAATTAAATGTAGCGAAAATCCACACAAGTGCGAATAGCACTTATAACGTATTCATTAAATTCAGGATTGGTATAAAACTACACCGCAGTCAACACCATTCTACCTACATTCATAAAACCTTTAAATTGTAACCCTTGAGACTTTAAACGCCTAATTAACTCCACAATTCATTCAAATTACAAACTTCTGTGTCAAACAGTAAGATTTAAAATTCTTTATCGCTACCTATGAGTAAGTAGGTAGAGTTTTTGCAAGTAGGGACGGCAAAACAATTAACATTTTAGTAAGTCGCATGTTTACATGATCACGGTACTGAAGTACAAACCTTTGGGACTTGGGGACCCACTTATTAGGAATATATTTATTTTGTAACAAACACAATTTTCATAGAAGTTTTTCGTTAATAAGTTAATGCAGATTCAACATTATTATGAGAAATCAAATAGTTATTTTTGATATTAGTGCGGTAAGTTGGTTTTTACAGACTCGTGACTATGGTAAGCCCTCGACTTCGTCTCGGGCTTACATTCGTCTACTCGTTTGTGAAAACCAATTTCCGAACGTGTGTCATACAACGTTTTTCAACACATTTGCGAGAAAACAGTACAACTGGTAATGAAACAAACTACGGGCAATATAACTACGAGCAATATCGAAAAACACTGAAAGGAGTCTCGAGCTCGATTTCATCAAAACTAAAACTGGAATGTTGGATTTTTGACAAATCGTTTTCCTAGCCAGGAATCGAACCGATTGGTTTTGAAAAAAAAACACACCCTGTATTATTACACCATTCAAAAGTGTCGCTCCTACGGATCAAATTCTGGGAAGTAATAACACATGGCAAACTACACGAAAGCTACACTTTTGGATTGTGTAATAATACAGGTGTTATTTTTTTCCAAAATCAACCGGTTCAATTCCTGGCTAGGAATACCGATTATTCAAAAATCCAATGATGCAGTTTTAGTTAACATCAAAATCGGGCTCGAGACTCCTTTGAGTGTTTTCGCTAAACTTCATACTTTCGGGTTTGGCCATCCACGCACATTTTACAAAATCTCCCTGTAGGGAGGAAAAGACAAATACCACGCCAACATAAATACAATTTGGTTAAAGTAGAATTAACATTTGCCAAGCCATACTTGGCATACGGAAGTGTTATGTTGGTATGAAATTAAGTTACGAGCAAATTACTTTTGTCTTGGCTAACAGTGATAAGTAAACTGAACGTCAATGTTAGCTAACCACATCTTCAATCGCAATAACGCGCATTCAGAGCTCTGCCTCATTAAGACGCCATGGCTACGTCGCCAGCGGCGCAGGACTGAACCTCTAGAGTCTGAAGGTCGCCATGTCGCCATGGCGTCTTTTTAGTCAGTTCGTTTACGTCGTCAGGAATGGACGTCGAAGAAATCGTACTATGAAGCGTCTAAAATGGCGGCCGGTTAGTGACTGAGTGAGTGAGGTGCAGTTTAAATACACGTTATGTACACACATTATAGTGGCAACGTGGCCAGGCCGTCAGAGTATCCAGACTCCACGTAGCTCGTGGCCACGCTTTCAAATTGGCGACGTTGCCAATCCGTCGCCAAGTGAGTTAGGTACCATACTTTTCAATATTACCTGCTTGGATACGTAGCCGGCGATGTCGCCATGGCGTCTCAAGGTACTTGGAGCATACTGAAAATTACTGGATTCTGATAAATAAGAGTCTAATTTTTTTCTTTTTTTCAAAGTATATTGCTTCGCAATTAATGCGTTTTAGCATTTACTGAAACCATTGTACAAAGCAGTTGGACCAGTCTTCTTTAGGGAACTCTTCGATGGCTTCATTGAACGCATTCACCGCCGATTCAGGGCTAGTAAAACGTATGCCTCTAAGTTTGTCTTTAGTTTTTGGAAACAAAAAGAAGTCGCAGGGTACGAGGTTCGGACTGTAAGGCGGATGCGTCATCAGTTCTACATTCGAAGCCTAGGAATGTGAGGATGCATCATCGTGGTGAAGGAGGACATTGCTTTGAGGACGCTTTTCGCGAACTTTTTCTAAGACTCTAAGGCAAGCAAGTGTTACGGTACTAATTTGCAGTCACTGTCCTTTGATCTTCAAGCGATATTGTAGTGCCATTTTTCTACCAATGCTTCTACTTTTCTTAACTTTCGTCGGCAAATCTTTAAAAGGAAAGACCCACTCTGCCGACTGGCTTTTTCTTTCAGGTTCAAAGCAGTACACCCAGATTTTGTCACCTGTCACGATATTATAGACAGATAATGACGGTCCTCCGTTAATTTTTGAAGTGATAACTTCATATGGGAGGTTAAACCGCTGCGTAACGTAACGCGTTACGGCGTTTAGGCAGGCTCTTCCTGTCTTACTCTAACCCACACCGCTAGTCGTATTTCGGACAGACGCTTCCCATATTAAATAGTTCAACTAAGATTAGTTTAAGTTCGTCACTTCTGTCGGGCGTCCCGAGACACACACATTTTTTTTTATCATTTTACGGCACCACGTGGTTTCTGGTCCTCCGTTAAGTCATGCGGTATCCATCGAGTGCAAAGCTTCCAAACCTTCAGATACACATGTCAAATGTTTTGCACTTGGCTCATTCCAATGCCTAACAAAATATGAATTAGCTGACAAGTATTTTTTTTTGTCAGTTTCAATAATTTGTCTTACGGTATCAATATACATACCTCGTCATGGAGATGATCTCGTCCACGTCTAAATTCTCCAAACCACGAATACACAGAGCTCGAGAGACATGGTGCTTTATTACCAAATGCCAATTGAAGTCTCTGGCAACTCTCTTGTTGACTTACGGCCGGTCTCAATAACGTATCTACCTTTGACCAACTGCCAAATTTTCTACCAATAGTAGCTAAAACGTCATGTTTGCCTTTCAAACATAACATTTCAGCTACTGTTGGTAGCAAATTTGACATTCGTTTAAAGGTATAAAGGTAGCGAATAACAAAAAAATCATTGAACGAAAATGTTCACGAGTAAATTTATTTTGATAGCGAATTAGCGACACATAATTTTCTAAAACACGCCACAATGAAAAAACAAATGATAGTCTCGCAAATTAAAAAGTAACATGCTCCCAAAGAGTTCCATTTTTGAATTCCAGAATTGTTTTTTTTTTCATTATTTTGGGCAAAAGTCTCTACGCAATGGGTACCCGAAGATGGACGGCGCCACCGAGTTCGGCCCAGAAAGAGGTGGCGCAGGAAAAAATTACTTGGGAGGACTTGGGTCTTTCTTGAGGCCTTTTCCCAGCAGTGGGACAGTGTAGGCTAAAACAAACGATTGTAAGTGGCCAGATCCATGTAAACAGGGTTATTTGTGAAACACTAACAACCTTTTTGGGAGTAAAGTACAGTTTTTAACTTTTACTTTGGGGCAACCCCGAAATCGCCTGCCTCCATAGATGTATGTGTCCATAACTAGACAAAATGAGGTGATGACAAATCATTGACGGCACGGTTAGAAAGTTAGGTCGCGGGCAAAAGCTATTTTACAGCTGTTTATCCTTAATTTTAAAAGTTGAAATGTTGAATGTATTTATTTGACTGGCCTGTTGGTCTAGTGGTTAGTGACCCTAACTACTAAACCCGAGGTCGTGGGTTAGATTCCCACCCAGGACAAATCTTTGTGTGATGAGCATGATCATTTGTTCTGTGTCTGGGTGTAATTTGTCTATAATATGTATGTATGTATTTAGAAATATATAAGTATGTTTATCAGTTGTCTGGTTGCCATAGCACAGGCTCTGCCTAGTTTGGGATCGGATGACCGTGTGTGAGTTGTCCCAAGATATTATTATTATATGTATTATTATATATAAAATGTAGAGTGTTAAAATTATTATGATTGTCTCTCTGAACAGTATTTTTCAAGAAATAATACTATACCTAGATATACAAGTATAACCTAAAAGTTCTATAATTCTCGAACACGAGCCGCAAATCTTAGAAGGATTATAAAGTTAGCTGTTTGCTTGTTTTTCACCTGAAAAGAACTTATTTATATAGGTGATATTACCATCTGAGGTAGATTTACCTTCCTATAACGCCTAATAGGTAATCGGATCACGTACCGGAGCAGTTAAGATGGAACTTTGAGGAGAAGCTCGAACTTCCAGATCCTTGAGTTGACTCACTTGGGATGATTAGCCAATACACCATAATTTTATCTTCATGCTCTTTTATTTTAGAAGCGTGAGATGAATTTGTAAGAATTCATTTGTAAAATGTTTGCTTATTAGTCATGAGTTGGATGTTTGAAGCGACATAAGATTTTAAAGATGTTTTTAAAATTTTTTTTACAAAAAAATACAACCGACTTCCAAATAATTTTAATTTTGGAAGTCGGTGTTTTTGGTTGTTTCTTCGTATTTTAACACCGACTTCCGAAATTAAAGTTATTTTATAGTTTTTTATTTGGAAGTCGGTTGTATTTTTTTGTAAAATTTTTTTGTTAATACCGACTTCGCATTTTATTACTTAGTATGGATGTGTACAATTAATTGTGTTTTTTTTGGTGCTTTTGCTAATACTAAAAATAAATGTTTCCTAACGTTCCGTATCACTTCACTCCAGCTACGTCAACTGCCTTGTATCCAATCCTCAAACAAACTTGCGAAAACAAGCTCAGCATCGGAATACACTTAACTTCTCGAATTACAATTGACACTGGTGCGAAGTTACAAAATTACCGAGCTCAAGCCGAACTGTAAGTAGAGTTTGAAGCCACGAAGTTGGGCTAACTCGATCCTGTCACCAATGAGGTTATGCGTAAGGAAACACAACTGATTGGGCCAATTGAAGGACGAGGTGACTTGCGAAGTGACTTGGAATTGGTTGCAAATTTGGTTTACAATATGATGTAACTACAGTATATATCTTACGCTCACAGACTAAACACGCTCATTGATAAAAAAAACAGCGGTAATGAACAAAAGCGGTTGCATAAGTAAGGGTGTTACCACACCAATCGATCGATCATCGATCATTAAGAAGAAGAAAAATTGAAGAATAATATTTATTTGCTTAAAAACATGGTATAAAAAGATGATAGAATACAAAACAATAACTGGAGCAGACATGTTTTTGCTTAACAGTGATAAGCATGCAAATTTTTACGAGCATATTTAACATTTATTGTCAATGACGTCTTTGACACTATAAAAATTATGACTACACAACCATTCATGCAATTTACAATGCCATCGATCGACGATAGAATGGATTAGTCGACTTCGATCGATAGTTTCTACTACAACAGTCGATCGATGGTAGAATGAATTAGTCGACGCCGATCGATAGTTTCTACTACACTAGTCGATCGATGGTAGAATCATATAGTCGATGTCGATCGATAGTTTCTACTACACTAGTCGATCGATGGTAGAATCATATAGTCGACGTCGATCGATAGTTTCTACTACACCAGTCGATCGATGGTAGAATGAATTAGTCGACGTCGATCGATAGTTTCTACTACACTAGTCGATCGATGGTAGAATCATATAGTCGACGTCGATCGATAGTTTCTACTACACCAGTCGATCGATGGTAGAATCATATAGTCGACGTCGATCGATAGTTTCTACTACACCAGTCGATCGATGGTAGAATGAATTAGTCGACGTCGATCGATAGTTTCTACTACACTAGTCGATCGATGGTAGAATGAATTAGTCGACGTCGACCGATAGTTTCTACTACACCAGTCGATCGATGGTAGAATGAATTAGTCGACGTCGACCGATAGCTTCTACTACACCAGTCGATCGATGGTAGAATGAATTAGTCGACGTCGACCGAAAGTTTCTACTACACCAGTCGATCGATGGTAGAATGAATTAGTCGACGTCGATCGATAGTTTCTACTTCTTTCTTCGATCAGCCAAAGCTACCAATACACCAATCGATTAACGTCAATCGATGGCATCTACTGGTGGTCAATAAATTGTTTATCGCCCGATATCCGTTAATCAGCCAAAGTTACCACACCAACCGATCAAAGTCGATCGATGCGATTGATTGGTGTAGTAACGTCCTTAGGGCTTAGAACGCGTCATGGCTTTTGTTCATTGCCACAGAGCGATGTGGCCGTTTTCTAAAGTGCCCCGATGCGAAAACCGGGATGTGGACGTTTCAAGCGTTTTCTGTATTTGGGCGTAAGATCATCCTAGCCTTTTTCCCAACTATATTGGGGACGGTTCCCAGTCAAGCCGGATTCAGCTGACCTCCACAACCCATTAACTGGGTAACACGGTATCTTTTGGCAAGACTGGAGTCAGATTTTCTGGCTTCTGACTGTCTGTAACGACTGCCAAAGATCTACAAATGACAGTCGGGACCAACGGCTTAACGTGATGGGCGTAACATAGATACTAAAAAACAACTAATCAAAAAAACTAAGTAGAAATATAAACATGCGTGTAAATTATAATTATGTACGAATTCGTATAAAAAGAACTCATTGAGAATAAAAAAAATCATCCGCATAGCTATCAATTGGAAAAGTGCTCATAATGGACCCCATAAGTTTGACCCATCCAATCCCAGTTTAGCCCCAGCCCCAGTTTAACTGGTCGATATAAATGACATGAATCTTATTCATCACTTCATAAGAACCATTCTTTCCACGCAAACCAGCTTTAATACAAAACAAGGAATGCACCTTCCATTGAAAGGATTCCATCACTCCGACAAACAAAATCCCGACGAACGCTATCTCGACAGATCATTTTACCGACCTGCAGTAGACCGACAGAACAGTAAGCCGATGGAGTTTACCTCGACAGAACGCTATCTCGACAGTCATTCGGTCGACAAAACACTAGTTCGACTAACAGTTGTTCGATTGAATGCCATTTCGACGTACAGTAGATCGACAGAAGAGTAGGCCGAAAAGGTTTATCAGCCAGGAAGTGCTTAAGCCGAAACTTTTTCATATAAGTTGTTAAACTTTGATGTAATGATTGTTATGCAGTGCGAGCAACATTGTAGTATAATTAATAGTAAGTCAGTAAGTTGATGTGCATGTCCATAGAACTCACTTCTTTTCTGTTTTTAAAAGTGGAGACTTGTAATTGGCTGACAGTCTTATCTACTGATCTTGTCCTGTCTGTCGTAGCTGTAAGTCTTCCATAGTGTGGACCGTCAAAGTCACAAGTGGAATAACCTTGAATTTAGAAAAATAGGGCTTGACTACTCATACATAACCAAGATGACTGGAGCCTCCAGTGATTGATGTTGTATTCATAGTCCAGCTTGTGATCGTTATGAGGAAAAACATCGCGAGGTTATTTAGAATGGCCGTGATCTCGGCAAAATGTTGCAGGTTTATTTTCGAGTATCTACTATTTAAGGTTTTTGTTATTTTGCTCTCGCTATTTAGTGAGTCTTCACTAGGACAAAAATTACGCAAATACGGCCGTATTTTTCTATTGCTTTTTTATTTTTTTCAGAGCTCCAAGGGACTATAGACTTACGTATTTGATATTAATTTCAACATGATACGTGTAACTCTACGCGTTCCTGAGAAAAAAGGGAATGACGGGCTGACAAAAAAAAACAGAAAGACAACGGAAAATTACAAACACAACAAAATAAAATTAGGATCACACCTAATTTTTTTTTGTTGTGTTTTGTAAATTTTGGCTGGCTGGAATGAAAAAAGAATTGAAAAAAATCTAAAAATAAATGCATCCCTGGGAAGACAGGACGGGTCGCTAGATGAGGAGTGTCTTTTCAAAAATAGATATTTACTTTATAATTTTTTCAACTAAATATTAGGTCTTCTTAATTATGCTAAAATACATCTTTATACATACATCTTGAACAAATGCAAAAAACGATATTCTACCTAGAAAATCGGACTTCAAAAAGCGTGTTCAAAACAAAACAGGTTATTTTCACAAAAAAATCGCCACAGTTCACATATTCACATTTAGTTTTTTCTATTTTCTGAAAAATAAGATAACATGCAGTTATCCCCTTTTGAGACGACTCCTCTTGTAAATGATTATTTACACCTACCACTATTTTTTATCTGCATAACGCAAAGGTTGAGATTAATACGAAATGCCCAAGATATTAAATCCTCTTTTGTACATTTATTTTGTGTCTCTTTTCCAACAATAAATTCTAATACTAACTTATTCTACGACGAACACATTTAGTGCTTCAAAAGATTTGTTATTTAGACATCGTTCTTGTGGTCGCAGATGGTTTCAATGTAATTTCAGAAGTCTAATTTGAAGCTAAGTTTAAGATAAGAGTACATACTTCAACTGCTCAAGATAAGAACAAAGAAATTGTACACTAGGTATGAATAAACTCGCATCTAATTTACATACAAAATGAACTGAACAATTTATTCAATTTCTTTAACGTAGTCTAAGAAATTTATTGTGACATTTTTCCACGCCTTTTAAAATTAATAATAATAATAATAATTTAAATGTTTTTTTCTTTTTTTAACGTGTGTATTTTTTTAAGAAATATTTAAAAATGTAAATTACTATGTAAGGAAAATAAATAAGAATAATGATGTATTTATTTCTTACCACAAATAACAGAGAAAGTAGTTAAATAGTCTACAGACACAATTTTATAAATAATTTGTGGAAGACTGGTGCCTAAAGTTTTTTACAAAACCTGTACAGGCCCCTAAACAAAGTTCTACATTATTATTGATATAAATTAATACTATCTACACGATCAATTTTGAACTTTATCGCTTTGTACTAAAGTAGAATTTAATATAATCTCTAGTATTTACAAACTTTTAATATGTAATGAAAAACTTAATGTCCCACAAAATTGTTTAGTGTCACATAAAAGAAGCATTTTGATTTATAACTGTTTGTTATCTTGCAGGTAAAATCGCCTGTTGTTGTTGCAAAATAATTCTTCTGTGTTTGTAGATAAGGGTCGAAAACATTTTCATGAATTAACTTTGCATAGAAATTCTTTATATAAGACGGGCGATAAAACAGGCCGTTTAAATTGTTTTTAAAGTTAAGAAAGTAGGTACCATAGACTAAAGATTAATGGGACTCCTAACGTAGCTTTGTTGGTACATAATATCTTATACCAGCTGTTCCCTGCAGTGTTACCCGCGGTTTTAATGTAGCTTCCTGCATACCAAATTTTATCTAAATCGGTTCAACCGTTTGCGCGTAAAGAAGTAACAAACATACACACGCACACTCACAAGCTTTCGCCTTTATAATATAAAAGCTACCGGCCGCGGCTCCACCCGTGTTAATGTCGAAAATTATCCTAAGGGAACATACTCCCGGGATGAAAAGTATCCTATGTGTCTGCCAGACCATAATCTAACTCTGTGCGACATTTCATAAAGATCCGTTCAGTCTTTTCCGCGCGAAGAAGTAACAAACATACACACACACTCACAAACTTTCGCCTTTATAATATTAGTGTAATTAAGAACAGGTATTATGGACACTATACATTAAAAAAAGAAAGAAATCCGGCCAAGTACGAGTCGGACCGCAAAGGGTTCTGATTCCGACCAAATAATTTATTTAACATGTTATTTTAAGGCACTCATCTCACCGCCAACGATCAGCAAGAAGCAAGTAAAGCTAGAATCTAGATACGAGTTGGCGAGCAGCGAGAAGCGAGTGTGTAGTTCCGACATTTTTGTCGCTCGGCTTTAAGTGAGTGCTCTTGTGCGACGGGCGATTACTCGCACAACTCGCTCCAGCCCGCACTATTGGTAGAGAAATAACCGCTGGTTGGTCTCTCAGCGTGAGTTCTGATTTCTGACCGCCAAGCGAGCATCGCTGAGCGAGTATTATCTTTGATAGCTCTTGTCGCTGCGACAAACTAATAGTAAGAGTGTTCTCGTCGGCAGAGTGAACAGCCAGCTGTCGACTATAAATGTATGTGTATCTTTTACTCACACGGGATCTATATGTTTTGTCCGTTTCCCTAAGCGAGAAAATAGTTGACAGCTAATCGCTTCCTCGTCGGCGGTGGGACAAGTGCCTTAACCATAGACTTTATACAGGTTTTCCTGTAATCTATAAGCACTATTCTTTGGATTTTAACCAACTACGGTAAAGCCAAAAAGAAGGTTTATGATTTTATTTTATTTTATTTATTGGGGACACTTACATGCTTAAAATAAATAAGAAATTCTTAATCTTAAGAATTTAACCCACACCAATGTCCACGTTTTCACAAAGTAATAATAGAAGTGAAGGACTGTGGTACGAGTTCACAAATGTCTGTGATAGCTTTACATAATACTTATAATTAATTTTACTTACATTTAATTTAATTTCCTTTTCAATACTCAGTAAAAGATTACAGATCTCTGTGATGGCTACATACAATATAATACAGTTCAATTTAATTACATTTAAATTCATCAAATCTTTTGCCTGCCACAGATAACATATTTCTGTGATGGCTTTATATAATATCTATAATATAATTAAATTTTAGCTGCCTACGTATTTTTTTGTAGGTTCAGTAGTTTTGGAGGTAAAGGGGGAGAATGATAAACTTTCATCTATTTTCTTAAATCAATTTAAAACTATTTGTTGTAAAATGATGAAAAATATTATTTTGAACCCCACAATAAGTAATTTGATTAGTCACACGATACTGTGTTTTTCTAATTTCCTAATTTAATTCCAAATATGATCCTATTACTAATTTTACGTTACGCATAGGTATTTATTTGAGTATTGTGAAATTATTTATATAAATTATTCTAATTTTCAATTTTTTAATTATTATAATTTGCAAAATTGTAATTATTATAATTTGCAAAATAAAATTGTTGTTGATATTTTGCTGTTGTTGTTGTTGTTGTTGTTTGTTGTTGTTGATGGTCATATTACAAATGGCGACTCTAGTCTCACCACCGGTATCAGGAAAAAAAAAATATCAACCCGTCACATATATTCAAATAAAGTGATGCGTGTGCCTCTTGAAAACTCGATCAACCCAATGAAAACTAGGCAATGTGCGTTAGACAACTTGTCACAGTAATTTTTCCTTTTTTGTAAAACATATAGATTCAAATTTATTAAGGCGAGCTTAACCCACAATTGAGTTATCTTACAGCAATTTTGTGATAGGTATGGCAGACGCCAAATAAACTTGCAATAAAGTACATTGACCTTTCCCTAATATTCCTTCGAAGATACCCGAATGAATCGTTTTTCATTACTAGAGAACGTTAAGGATTACAATAGAAGTCGATTCAGGATAGCTGAACTTAGGATATTAAGGAAGTCAATGAATGTATGTGTGACAATGACCGTTATTGCACGTATTTATCTGGAGTCTACCATAGTTATCTTTCGAGAATGCGTATCTCAATGATTGAGACGATCGAATGCCGAGGAATGCGTAAGTATCTGAGCCTGCATCCTCAATCCAAGCAACTGACACAGATTGCACGAGCTTACGCGAGGCGCACCCGACTTCAATCATTCCCGGTCGACATCCATGGAATGCGCTAGCAGAAGCCCCAGTTTATCGGCATCCAATACGGATAAACCTGCCTTGCCGGTCCTGCAAAAATCGTCGACTCAGACTTAGTTGAGTAAAATGTCTAAATGACTTACTTAAATTGAACTGAATACCAATTTTACTAACTTTCAAGCAACGTTTACATTCGCATCTCAGTCGCAATTGGTCATAAAAGTGCGACAAATGAGGACTTTTTGACAGACTACAACTGAGTTGCGAATGTAAACGTTGCTTGAAAATTTATAGAATTGGCCCTCTGAGGCTCTAGGCAAAATGTTTATCCCACCAAAAACATTTTCATGTAAAATGATGCCAAGACGAGACCATATGACTCGCACTGTCAAAAAGTTATCAGATCTCATGTAGAGCCAAGCTTCACTAACTCTACACTTTAGTCAAAATATGTAGCTAGGCCATTTCGCTACATTCACATAGGTGTACTGTGAAAAATGTATCCTCTGTTCATTACTTTTCTGTTACACAATAGTTCTTGTAGTAACGAAACGGAAAAAAGGGGTAAGTAGGTAGTAGCTTGCGCTTCGCTTGGTTCGTCTTGGCGGGGGCACTACCGGGCCCCCAGATTTTATTTAGCGAATGCGATTGTCGAACTTTCAAAAAATAGGATGGATCACGTGATATTGTGACGTTTTGACAATTGCCTTCACCACGCCACCGCTTATAGATTGTCATTTGTCTAGATAGCCAGAGTGCCAATTCTACAAATTTTTAATCAACGAACTGCCGGTCGATTCTGTAAATAGTCACGTGAAGACGTCGAGAAGTGTTCACAAGGTGAACTGACAATCTATTTAATCAAGATGTCATGTGATCACGAAGTGAGCTGTCATTCCATCTTGATTATATGGATTGACAGCTCACCTCGTGATCACTTCACTCAAGCCTTCATTTCGACATGTTTACAGAATCGACCGGCTGAACACATTCAATTCCACCAGTAAAAATTCACCATTAATTGATCCCGGCTAACAAATAAGTATAAAATTATTTTCATAAACCATAGCTTCTCGCTCTGGAACGAGCTAAGCCTACTACAAGTTATTTCACCCCATCTATTATTACCACTGGCCATAACTTGTTTTGACAAACAACTTGGTGTCCACAATAGATTGTCCTGCTAGTCCTAGAACCACAGAACACGGAGTCACTGTGCTGGTAAACACTAGAAACGTAATTTTATTAATACTACCTGGATGATTTTAAAAATGAAACCTAGCTAGATCGATTTATCGCCCCCGAAACCCGCTGCATACTAAATTTCATGAAAATCGTTGGAGCCGCGTCCGAGTTGCAGATTATATATATACATATATACAAGAATTGCTCGTTTAAAGGTTTAATAAATTCTTGGCTGCACAAATTATAGGTGTGACATTGTTAGAATATTTGCACATAAAAATATTTGTCTAGTATTATATCGATAAATGATCAAAATCAATACTAATAGTAATCGAAAAACTACTTAGATACAACAATGAAAAACAAATGGCCGTCCTTCTCGCGAATACGTCGTTTTATATGGGTCGAGTCAAAGCTCCAAATCCTTGATATCGAAGCCGGGTTGCCAACCTGTCAGTTTACTAACGGCTATACTCGTACTTCGGTGTCTGGGCGTCTAAAAATCATAACTAAATTCCGCCAAGCCCGTTCCATCATTGGAGTACAAGAAGTATGGCTTTGTGTACATGGTGCACGTCCCACACATACGCACAAAACGTTATGGTTTTACTTTAATTGGGAGGAATTCCTGGCCGGAGTTTGTACTACAGCCTGGAAGTTTTTAATTCAAGAGTGATAAGTTACTTCTAGGCAAGCGTGCTCCTTCAGTTGAACGCGAGACTTTCAATAATAATACTAATAATAAGCATTACTTCTGGACACGGCTCGCATTGTTAGTAGGTTCCTCTCTCTGGAGCCCTGACCGCCGGTAGCTTGGACCTTGTGCCCGACACCGGTGGGCTACAATTTTTTATATTTTAAAATGTTTTTTTTTGTATTTTTTAAGAAATGAAAAAAAAATGAAAATGTAAAAAATAAGTTTTAGAAAACGTATAAACGGAATAATAATAATAAATCTTTATTGCAGACCATGCAAGGTCCATATTCACATTTTTTAAATAAGAATAAATTTGTTTAATTAATAAAAATGATAAAAAATATAATTCAATACAAATAAAAATACTTTTATGTTTAAACTGTTGTCCTAGCTGTCACTAGCACCGGCCGGTGTTTCCAAGCTCTGTGCCTAGTTCTGATACCTACCAATAACTTCTAAGGATTACTAGCCAAGACTATGATACTGTTTATTAGGTCAGGACTAACTTGTGACCACCAGACAACGGCTATATAGTGGGACTTTGAAACTTTACACGAGAAAATATTAGACGCAGGTTCAAGATGAAATGTGAGTACTGGAAAATTCTTGGCTAGTCCTAAGATATATTGATGAAAATCGAGTTTGTACGGGTTTTGCTTGTTAGAATTCTGTCTAAGTATAGAACTTTGTAGACCGACTTGTTTCTATTTTTGTGAGTTGTTATGTAGGTGCTAGTGGACACATTGCTTCCATAAAAATATAGTCGATGGGGCTGAACGCTACTCTTGTGGGAGGCTTATGTCCAACAGTGGACGTCTTTCAACTGAAATTATGACATTATTCACATCAGCAATGAGTGTACTGTTAGAACCGGGTTCCGGATTATGTTTTTTAAAAAAGAAACTACTTTTAGCTAAAATAAACTGTATATATTTAATTAATACACGAATGCAAAATACAAGTGCACTGTCGGATGATTGGGAGAAGACTGGCGTGCTGGACTGTGTGGAAGAGGGGAGAGGAACGAGAGTATGCTGCGTCAGCAGCATAGGCTGCTGAGTAAGCCAGAAGGGATACATTGTAGGGATGTAACAGCCCCCTGATTAGGAGGAAACTTACGGTTGAAAGGTAAGTTGACGGAGTGGAAGGAAAGGTAAATCAGGTTTAGGTTACTCGGAGTCGAGAAGCAGGAATATCTTCTTCATCTATGGATGGCATTTTTATGGGAGTGTCAGGTATAGGATTACATCTAGAAGTCTTAACTAACTTACAATAATAATACAGTTTATAGGAAATAACTAAGATTATAACTAGGCTTATAATAATAGTAGTATAGGAATAATAATTACCGTAAAGGACAATATGAGGTTTTTCCATGACTCCATTTAGGTTTGATTTAATTTGATCAGTTATTTTATTATAATTTGAGAAAAGACAGTCTAAATTATTTATGTTTCTTAGGTTAACTTAAGGAACTTTAGTGTCTTTTAAGTATGTAGTAGAACTACAACAAGTATCGTTAATTATTTCGAAATAATAATAATAATTTATTGGACCAAAAATGTTGTACAATCAAACACTTACGAACAACTATTATTTTATTTATTTATTTATTTAATTACACTTTACGCACACAAATGTACAGAGGCGGACTTAATGCCATAGGCATTCTCTACCAGTCAACCTTTGAGTGATGCAGAGAATGGTGGTAGGTGCAATATGGTGAATAAAAAGCGATTGATATTTAATTAATACATACAAACATTTAAATAAATAATACGAATATATAAACTATATATACAATATAAATATATAATAAATACTCAAATTAACAAGATAAATAGGTACACGAAATACTTAAACAATTACAACAAATAGGTAATTGGAAAACATTAGCGATGTGATGATACTACTGCCAACTTCTTACGAATATGTTCGAGAACTTTAACTTTGAAGGCTAATCGGTTGGTGACCATCCTAATTTCCTGGGGTAGCGAATTCCACAAAGAAATAGACTGAACAAAGAAGGAAGAGTGAATAAAGTCAGTACGGTGAGTGGGAAATTGAAGAAGACGGTTATGTGATGAGCGTAAATTCCGATTGTGGTTGGCGCAAATATATTGAAAGTGAGGGGCTAGATAACTGGGAGAGTTAGGAGAGTTGAGAAATGAAAACAAGGTAGTAAGAGCTCTTTGCTCCCAAAACAACAACAAATACATATTAGAGAGTAACAATCGTGTCAGTAGTATTTGCATTGAATTCTGGTACCCAAGGAAAGATTTAACTTGTGTTATGGGTACCAGGATTCTCACGCTAATTTTTTACATCATAAGTTAGATCAGAAGGTCACTAGTTGGACAAGTGATAATTTGTAAAACAGCCCTTTTATGTGTGTGAGTGTGGTGCATTGTGATATTGTGAGGTTGTGTGTGAGTTGTTGCACTGAGAAGAGTTCATGTGTAGCTCGTGAATTAGAGAAATGACAACTAATGCAATACTATCGGATTTATTTTTATTTCAATATTATGTTTATGTATTAACTTATTGTCGTTGCAATAAGCAATACAATTGTCAGGTATAGTTAGTATACCAGTACCGAAAATAGGAGATTCTGATAAATCTTGATTATTACATTCTATTGTAATTTTAGAATTTTGACTAATCATGTAGATCCACTGGTTACTATGTAATTTATGAAAGGTTTCGAAATTACCATTAATGAATTCAGTTTTGCAAAGAGATGGAACGGAAGTCAGAGCTTTTGAAATAACTTCAGTTTCACATATTGGTACGGCTGACGTTGAATATACATTGGAAATTTCACAAATATAATATTGTGTATTGATAACTTTACAGGTATTGAGTGAATTTAACTTACAATAAGATGACTTATCTTTAGTTATATTAAAGCCCAAGTATTTAGTAGATGGTATCATTGTTGAGTACAATGTATTGTTAACAGTTTTAAGAGCAATAGGATAAGGTATAATATGATATAAATCGAATTCTTTGGTATTTACTAAAGGCATTTGTAGCACAAATATTATCTTGTTATTTGTATAATAACTAGATACATCGGATATGTTTTCTAAAATATGGATATTATCTAAGATTAAGGGTACAGGTAATTGCTTAGAACTAGGGAGAAATCTGTAATTACCCACAAGATCTGAAAACAGTTGTTTAGTGGTAATAATTGATGGATACAGTAAATTAGATTTACTAAACATAATAGCGTTTACAATATCTTCTAACTTAAATGATAACGTTAATAAACTACTTTCTAAAATATTCGACAGTCCCGATATTTTAGACCTCATAACTAGTTTATTGGAAATTAGTGTTAAATTCGCCATTTCCTGGTTCAAGGTATCCTAACCTCCGGTTGAGCAGTCAGGGTCACTACTATATATAATAATAAATTATGCGGTTTCCGAAGAAAAACTGCAACAATATTCCTACAAACAAAACTTATCCGCTAAATCATTTCGTAATAGTGATCCAAATTCTAAACCAAATAAACCCGGTAACTTTAATAATAGTAACCGATTTCAAAACCTGCCTCTCATCAATCCTCGTCAAATGACCCGTTTTGCAGATAAGAAAAGAAGAGAAATTAGGGTAAACACCCTAATTTCTTGCAATATCTGCATAATCATTTTTCTCGGCTGCCATCAAAGGGCTTGATGAATTTTAGGATCACATTTAAGATCTATTCCTTCTTTAGGCTCCTCTTTCAGGTTCTTTGAATCTTTGGACATGGTTGATAGGATTTACAGAAAGTTTTGTTTTCAAGAATAAAATTATTAACTATTACAAGTCTGGAAATAAGATTGTTAGAGTCGACAATGTATGTACCTGGAATCTTATCGCTTATGCTCTATGTTGAGACTGGAACTGCGACGGGTGACGAGACATAACATCCGTTGATATGACGTATGGATTGGAATGTTCAAGATAAACTGTTTTAGGTTATTTTTTATATATCGAACTTGGATCACTTCGATATTAAGGAAAAGATGTTCACAACTCACAGTATAAAAACGCACATGTTCTTCATGTTTTTGCTAGGACTGGATCTGGAGTTGGAGCTGGAACCGGATTGACCTTGAACTAGGTCAGTACCGGGTTTACCGGTGTGATGAGTCGTCTCCGGAGCTTTTGAGGCACTAAAGCGCTTTCACTTTTAGCACTTGTCACTTTTTGAGAATAGCACTTTTTGGAATTTAGCACTCTGGAATTTAGCACTCTTTGGGATTTAGCACTCTTTGGAGGGATTCCAAGGATTTTTCTATCCCTTTAACGCTGCCACCAATGTTAGAACCGGGTTCCGGATTATGTTTTTTAAAAAAGAAACTACTTTTAGCTAAAATGAACTGTATATATTTAATTAATACACGAATGCAAAATACAAGTGCACTGTCGGATGATTGGGAGAAGACTGGCGTGCTGAACTGCGTGGAAGAGGGGAGAGGAACGAGAGTATGCTGGGTCAGCAGCATAGGCTGCTGAGTAAGCCAGAAGGGATACATTGTAGGGATGTAACAGTACGCATTGGCACTTTCTGAATGTGCATAAGTATGACTATCGTAAGTTAGCACCCAAATTGCGTAATAGTATATTATGCACCGCGGGGATAAAGCAGTGTCTTATGTCACGGGCGTCTTATTGAATCCCGAACGCAGTGAACGATTCGAGAGTTAACTCACAAGCGAAGCGAGGGAGTTAATACAAGAATCCTGGATACAGCGAGGGATTTAAGCTAGCCCAAGACAAAGACACCTTTATCCCCGAGGAGCATACTCTACTTTTCACACCTTTTGCGAGAAAATTATGCAAATGGTGAGAAAAACAATTTATAATAAAAATCGAAGAAATTTAGAGCGTTCTATTCCATTGCTTCATTTATTTGACAAAATTGCCTTTACGACATCGTAAATAACGCAATGAATGTTAATATTTATCAAAACGCCGAGATTGCCGTTGATAAAAAATAGATATGTTCTTTATTGTACACCATAAAATATGAATATTAAGAGCTTAGGGTTAATAAGCTCATCGCTAAAAGCGATGTTTTACAGAGAATCTTGGGATGGATTTGACAAAGGAGAAAATAAAAGATTAAAATTAGGTTGAGGCCCCCTGTATAAAACTAAAGGAACATACGACATATTCGTAGTAAGACACTATAGAGGTATGCAGTGCAGAGAGTAAAGTCCCACACACTTCCACTGAAAATGGGAGGATACTCCTGCCAGACGGTTGTTGTGCCTGGTGGGCAACTGCCCGATAGTTGATATTCGGACTGTTGTATATGTTCAAATCGCACGGAGAACTTTGCTTGCGCGATGCAGGATTTCGATGTTAGTTCGTCGTTGATGGCGCTGCTGTTCTTTTTGTTGCCGTACAAATTTCGCTTCTTAGTTTTTCATGTGGCGGCATTGATGCCGCTATAACACTTGTCATATTACGTAGGCCTCTATAATATATAACTCTAGTACATTTGACACCCACGGGGCATGCCCATGTCCACACGAATGATCACAGAGCGTCTTTGTCCAAAGGCATATAAAACAGCTCCTCAATAAAGGACCAACGTACAGTAATAAACAGAAATGAATGAGTTTAGAAAGTCGGCAGGCGTAACAAATTAGATGAAACTTTTGAGCAGCCCACATGATTGGCTGCCCAGCGTTTTCGGGTACACTTAAATATATGAGTTTTTACAGGGACGGACTTTGGTGCGTCTTGCTGAACGTAATCTATACTAATATAATAAAGGGGCAAGATTTGTATTATATGTAATGAATAACCTTAAAACTACTGGACCGATTTGAAAATTCTTTCAGCAATTGATACCTACATTATCAGCGAGTAACATTGGCTATATTTTATCCCCGTACTCCCACGGGAACGGGAACTACGCGGGTGAAACTGCGTGACGTCTGCTAGTATAAACTAAAATTAAGAAGAGGTTAAGAATACTAAATTAACAGTAACGAGATTTCAGTCAGGTAAAAAGATATGTGGCATTTATTTTTGTTTTACCACAGATTCGATGCCTACAACTGCATTAGACTGCAGAGTGATTTGTTTGGAATATTTAAGTCTTTTTTTAGGTCGACTTTTTTTTTCAAGTCATTAGTTTTGTTTGGCATTTCATCTAAATCACCTTTACATATGACCACGTACCTTTGAAACATCTGTAAACTCAGGCCTGTGTTGGGGTTAAAGGGGGAATACCAGAAAGAAAGAAAGAAAGAAAGAAAAAATGTTTATTTGGGACTCGCACAAGACAAACAAACCAGTAAAATAAAATTAATGACTAAACAGTATAATAAAATAATTATCTGAGCGAGGCCAAAATAATAAGTATAAATATGGGTAAAAATGCAACAATTATTAATATATATATAAATAATAAAAAATAAATAAAAAATCGGTACATACAAACAATAAATAAACTGACACCCAATAGCCCAGTGCTCCAGCTTCATTTGTCGATATTTTAAACAAATGAATAGAGCGCGCGGGCGCAAGTGGGAGGTTATGGTCGGCTATCACAAAGAAAAGATGGTTGAACAGAAACATAAATGTAAATAAACAAAACAAAAAGCTACATCGACTTATAGCATCTAAATTGCGTTTAAGTATAATCAAGATAAATATTAATAGTTGCGGGCTGTGTAGTGTAGTGCTTTGTCGCCAGGAAGAGTCATGCTGAGAATGTACGGAGAAAATAGAACATAAAATCACCAATTATGTTACTAACAGCGTGCAGACCTAGGGTAAGTTTATGTGGTATCCTTTTGAATGCATAACAGGTGTTGTTTGAATTTGGAACTAAAAGTACCAACTGTTCTTAAAGCACGAAACGGCGGTGGCAGGTCGTTCCAGCAACGAGAAGCAGCGAATTTAAAACTTCCACGGAATGCAGCAGTTCTATGGGGCAAGGTGTTGGGGACTGCCCCATTTCAGTAAATAAAACACACGTAGTACTAGTTTTACAGGAGGCAAACGACGGCGAGGACTAATACTAGAGCTTTGCACTATTTACGAACTAATCTGTTTCACTGGTATATCTGAACTGGTTGCTCACGATAAGTCGCCCTACTTTTATACAGGTCCTTTTTTGGCTGGCCAGCGATCCCTTTCTCAAAACATTTGCTGACCAGCGATCCCTTCCTCACCCCCACTGCCACTTTATTTATTATAATTTTTAATACAGATGCCTTGAGCTGGCGCGTCTTTTATTTTCTTAGGCCTAACCTTAAGACCTAATGAATGACCTATCGACCTTACCTCTGTGACGTCTCATTGCGCTATGGCGCAGGAAAATGGGTGACGGACATATTTATATGACCCCGTCCCCCGCTTCACTACTATAAAAACCTACGGCAGCGCCACAAACTGTTTTATTGATTTTGTGGCCGTCACATAGGTAAGATCAATAAAAAACATAAGAAAATGATTATTTATTTGCTCAATACACATATCTACATAAGTTAGAATATCGTAATTATTCAATATGAGGCAATAATCTAATATAAACAATAAATGTACCTAACTTTTTTCACAAAGATATCGACTATATTCTACTAAAATAACTGCAAAACGTTTATATAACTTATTTTATACAATAATCATCTATTATCTTATATCTAAATAGCTATACAATTGAAATAACAATAAACAAAGATTTCGTAAATAACATGGCAAGATTAAGGATTATATTGGTAAAATGGAATTTAAGCGTTGGTTTGCCTATCCCCCTACTTGCGCCTACGTACGAATCGACGTCAGGGCATCGTGCACACAAGGTCAACAAGAGGTAAGCAGATGCTCTAGTTTTGACTTTGTTCACATCTCGAGACCAAGTTAATTTACCATATAGATAGTCAGGTTTTTTTGTGAGAATTATGCCAAATAGCAGGGTAGCCAGATGAAGCTTTCTCCGTTCTGACATTCTCATCAAATTACCCTTATTTAAAAACGGAGTAATGTGAGATCTANAACCAAAAGGAAATACCGTTTTAAGGGTTCCAATAATAAAAGTGTATTATTTTTTTGTTTATAACCTGGTAAGGGGATTATTTAAAAAAAAAAAAGGTTTAGATGTAAAAATGTTTTTTTTATACAATATTTAAAAATGTGTGTGTGTGTGAGGGTGTGTGTGTATGTGTGTGTGATTTTTTTTTAATGTCTGTTGTTATTGTTTTTTGTTATACCTACTCCAGCAGCCTGTGAATAAAAACATTTGAAAAATGCTTTCAGTACGTCCCTGGTGAATTGAGGCCATTATTCAAGGAAATCCTTTATAGCCGAAATATTCGATAGGTTTAATTTATTTCTGAATATTTAACAGGAATTTTAGGATTATCTTGACCCTTCCTTACTGGCTTAACAGCTTCTGAAGTATTCAGAATAGACTCATACGCATTTTGAAATCAGTTTCAGAAAACCCTAAGATTTCAATTGTTATAAGCATATATCATAATAGGTAAACTATATTTACCTAATGTTCGTGGAAGTAAGTAACAGAGTTGATGATAATACCTCCTGTAAAATCCCGGAATCATTAATGAATAAACTTAGAAGTGTGATTTTTTCACAGCTTCAAGGGACTATAGACTTGATTATATGGTTTAATTTCAACTCGATACCTCCACGCGTTCCCGAAATAAAGGGTCTTAACACACAGACAGACGGACGTACGGACGGACGGACGGACAACAAAGTGATCCTTAAGGGTTCTGTTTTTTTCCTTAAAATAAAAAAAAATACAAAAAAATATAGAAGTTGTGAGACAGAGCCACAGCGCTGGTTTTCATGTTTATAAAATCAAATAACTTTGATTTTACCACAGTGTAGTCTTTTTAACCCAACGGTAGGTAGGTAGTAGAGAATGCCTTAATGCATTCAGTCCGCCCACGTACCACTATCGTACATAAAGTTTAAATAAATAAATGATCATTTTTTTTTTTTGAGAAAAGGTGCTGGCACTACTTCATTGAACTTAACATGCTAAGTTAAGTTCAACGAAGTAGAATAACTAACAAAGTCTAGTAGTGCTCTACTAATACTCCTCTAGTATGATCATCATCATCATTTTCATATCAACCGAAAGACGTCCATTGCTGGACATCGGCCTTCCCGCGCATGTTCCGCATGTCCTGTGCGTCTCGCATCCATCAGCTACCCGCGACTCTCACCCACGAGGTCATCGGTCCACCTTGTGGGAGGCCTTCCAACGCTACGTCTTCCAGTATGCGGTCGTCACTCCAGAATTTTTCGTTCAGTTCTCTACTTTGTTATCTGCCTTAAATAATTACAAAATGTTCCACTTAAATAATTATGATACATTTTAATTACATAGCTAAAAGTCAATTTTGACAGTTTGGCGTCGACATTTCGCGGTTAACTTTGAACTTCGGCGGGCGAACATTCTTTGAAGCTGTCACGTCCACCGTTTTTCACTATAACTACTAAAGCTAAAGAATCCGCTGTGCCTGTAAATAGTTTGCATAGATTAGAGCGGATTTTGTACCTAGTCGTTCATAATCAAATATTGTAAATATGTGAGTACCATGTCCCTTGCTAGCAAACTTAATTTTATCTCTGCTGGTATTGCTTTGCTGTACCTATTAGGAAATAAGTGTGTGCTGTATATTAGTGTAATGTTGGGTGCATTGTGCTCACATAATATAATCAATTGATCAATGTATGAGTAACATGGAGTTTCTTGTCCGTTATTCTCCATAAGAATCTACTTTTTACGAATGGACAACTACAGTCACTTATATTTTAATTTTAAACTGTAAATTTGACGTTCAAAAGTGCCTTTTAATGGTCTAGTTCAAATAAATAAATTGACTTTGACTTTGACTAATTAATTTAAGCAACACACAAAGTAAAAACATCAGTAAAATGAGTATACCTAAACAATTAGTACAATTGAAAACTACCGCCCACTTCTTCCGAATGTCAAACACAATCGGTATCTTGGAGATAATTATACGTTTTGATTTTACAGAAAAAAGGGGACACCCTGAAAAATGGCAAAGGGGCTGGTCGACCTTACTTCATTGTGGTTGTATTCTCAAGTGAATACTGCGAATAGGCAGAACGTAAGTTCCACGTAACACATTCTGATCAAAACTGGCCCTTAAGGTAGGTGGAAAGACAATATACGCAAAGTAGCAGCTGCATTAGAAGGAACACGGATGGGTTTTAGTCAGTAAGAGTCTGACACTCTCTTCCGTTTCGCCCAGAGCAGAAGGAGTATTTTGATGATTTACCATCCTAAAAAGAAATATAAAAACCAGCTGG
Source organism: Mamestra configurata (assembly GCA_002192655.3). Classification (NCBI taxonomy): domain Eukaryota; kingdom Metazoa; phylum Arthropoda; class Insecta; order Lepidoptera; family Noctuidae; genus Mamestra; species Mamestra configurata. The sequence continues at coordinate 60,784 of NDFZ01004536.1, forward strand.
ATGAGAGGTACTGTGTACCTTAAACTATAATTTTCTTTGACTTGAATTTGCCCTGGCGGTTGGGAGTGTCATGCTCACTTGAAAGTCTGGCTGATGGTGCTGGATCATTTGGCAATCTTCAAAGTGGTTGAGCCGAACAGTGCTAGCGCAAGCGTCATATTGATGGGCGAGCGCCGTTAGCTAGGACTGGTCATGTCTCAGCTGCCATGGTTTATTTTAATTATTTGTTCTATTTTCACACGAATTATGTAACCATATCATTGTAAAAAACATTGATTTAAAAGAGTGTCCATGGAGTTTCTTGCACATTCTTCTCCATAGAGAACTTTGGAACGTGCAAATAGCTTTATTTCTTTGGACAGACCGACCTTGAAAATTTAAAACTGCGTGTAATGGTTTAATTGAAATAAATGCTTTGAGTTTGAGTTCGAAATGAATGAAAATGATGTCCATGTCCATGCATTCTGGAGTTCCTTTTCCGTTCGACTCCATAAGAATCTTCTACCTTTGCGGAGGATATAATCACAGGCACATTTTTTAAATTGCTAATTATAACCGACGAGAGTGGCATAAAAGTATCTGGAGAGCTGGCCCTAAAAAGAGAAAAGCCTGGACATTGATTGTTTGAAAATTTGTAAGTTTGTAAATTTAGATTTTAAAAAGTGTTTTTTAATGTTCATATTGAGATAAATGATTTGACTTTGACTAACGGGAATTCCTAAGAACACGCAAAAAATATCTTCGCAATTTTTTAAAGACCCTACCATGCCAAAAATAAATGATTACAATACAGCCAAAACAGTACTTATTTACAAAATGGCGATTTTGCCGGAAGCGAGGATAAATTTTTGTCCATAATTCTCATGTTACAGGAAAAATGTGATAAATCATGTCAAGTTAAATATCATCTAAATAAATACACCTGAGGCCTTAACATCCTGCCGAATTCCGAGCAGGGAAAAAATATACCTTCTTATTTTTATGTTGAAGATGTTATGGGGAATTTAAGGGCTGTGCTCATTCAAAGGCATTCATGATTTCTCAAAGATGGGGCGTATGAAAGATTGTTCGATACCCTATTCAATTACAACCAGTCATCGCAAGACAGCCCCCAATCGCGTACAGTCAGACCAGCATGCGCAGCAAGGCCAGCCCATACATAATTTCCAAAAAAAAGACGAAAATTCGCATCGTTAGTATCGTGATTTCAACCAATTTGCTAATTCTATCATGATTCCTTTTTGAGAGAGACGGAGCTATGCATGACGAATACCACTATCCCTTTTCCCCAAAGGATTTGTGACAGCAATGATACGTCATATCAAGCCCTTTTAGTCACTAGATTTTGTCCCTATGGTTTATGCAGCAGGAAAGGTGCGTTGTACTAGGATAGTAGATAACATGGGAGATCAGTAAGAGTCTGACAGACCCCAGACGCCCCAGGGTGGAGGATTTCCATGAGGATTTCCCCCCGACATAAAAAAAAGGATCGTAGACAAAATCGAACTGGTTGATTTATGTATTTAAACTTTATAGATATACTGTTTCTTTTTTTTGTTTTTTATTTTTCTGTTAACTCACACGCTGTTTAATTAATGGTTCCAATATTTGTAAATATGTAAGTACCATTTACCTAAATTTATTTAGAAAATGAATAAGTTTACCTCTGCTGGTGATACTTTGTTCCTATTAGTACCATACTCTGGGTGCATCGTCCTCACAAAATATTAAATTAATTTTTGTATACCAAATATTGTAAGACAATTATTTGAAAAGAGTAACTATGGAGTTTCTTGTCCGTTCTTCTTCATAAGAATCTACCTTTCCGAATGGACAGTAGAGTCACTTTATTAATGTAATACTATTATTTTACTGAACTGTAAATGATGACGTTCAAAAGTGCCGTGGCCTAATTATTGAAATAAACGTTTTGATTTTTTTTCTTTTGATATAAATTATGAAATTCCACTCAGCAATAGTGCAGTTTTTAATCAGTCAAATGATATTGGTTATAGGATCATTATTTCCAGATATTACCTTCGACACAGAAAACAGAATAGCTAATATTTTCTTCATTACTTTCATTGTCTAAAATGTTTATTATTGTTGATGCTTCCATGTTTTTGCTGTCAGTCAGTCGGGCGTCATGCCATAGACAACTGCTGAACTGTGTTCTGTTTTGTCTGTGATGTGACCAGAGACTCATTTTAATTAATGTCCGGTCCTGACATTGGCTGATAGTAATGCGTTTTTTTATTTTATTTTTGTAATAATTCTAGTTGATAAGTTTTTTATTTTTAAGTGTTTCTGTGCGTTGTTTCCGGCAGAATAAACTGATTTTCTTTCTTTCTTAATAATAACTTTTTTTTTTCATGTTACCTTCATTGTCCCCTGGATTACACCATAACGTTTCGGTGGACAAGACAGACTTAAACAAATAGCATCAATTAATTAAGATAACATGGAGCTGCAACTAGATTACAGAGTTGCAGAGAAATGGAGACAAAAATGGACGGATTAGACGTCTCGGCGACTGTGCTGGGATTTCGTGTGGCTTGGATAAATCCCTTGTTTATAAACAGAAAATCGAGCAAAATAGTATTACAGAGACATAGCTAGCAACATATTTCTATCAACGTTTTATATTAACGCTAACAAACGACAGTGAGTTTATTTAACAGATTTTGTATGTGAAACATCTATAGCCGCGGTTAAAACCGATTGTTGGGGATACGATGGACTATACGATGGTAGGTATATACACAGTCTATATGTATTTTTTTCACTAAGCCATATTTAGTTCCTGCCGTAATCTGTTCTTTTATGCATATTACTTTTGAACTGAACGAGTATCTCAAAAATAATTTATTAATTTTGGTTACGAATGGTGTTTTTCGGTGACTTTCATTTCATTAGTAAAACAAACTAAGTTCAGAAACTAAAACCCGACTATTGGAAAAGCACGATATGACAGCGAATACGAACGTTGCTTAAAACTTAGTAGGATTGGCCCTCTGAAAAGTAAGAAACAAGAAAATAATCAAATAGTAATGTTCAGGAGATAGCAGTGATGATACACCAGTTTGCTTTAAAGCTAATGTTCGCTATTGAATGTATCGTTTAGTTAAGATAGGGCCTCACTTTCATTTGATGTCTCACGATACATTTTGAAAAACTTTATCCCGACACATTAACACATTACACAAAACTTTATCACGACACATTTGAAAAAGTGAATAAATTTTAAATATTTATGTTACAGACGTCCACATGTGTACCAAATTGAAATAGAATCGGACCATTCGATTCGGAGAAAGTTGGTTGACAGACAAACGATCAGACTGGTTCTATTTTTTCATATGGAACTCTAAATAATTTAACTTGGGAAATACACTTCACTCAGTACAAGGATACATAAACTCGTAGATATTTTTATATTCAGCCTTGAAACTAAATCAACAATATTCAAGTCAGCTGCACTAAAATGCATTCCCACGGAACTAGTCTCCTGAAAATGAATAGGAATTTAATTATCTCTGTGGTTTCACTAACGAGTGGTTCTAATCAAGTGAGCTCAGTTCAACATGATATTTAGTTAACGAAATATGTTGAGCTGTACCGTATTTAGCTTGTTTTCCTAGGTGTTTAGCAGGATTTTGAACATGTTATAGTAAAATTTACCTGTATTATTTTTTAAAGATTATGTACATATTTAAATGTTTTATCAAATAGCGTCACACGCTCCAATATAACCAAGATTGAAACGTTGCACATGTAAGCGTAGTTTTGAATTGCGAATCATCTATTATTATTAACTATTTTATTATTAAAGATTTTAAGATAGCGAAACAATAATTTGTATTGTTGTTATATATTGATTTTATTTAAGTTTACCAGAACTGTATTTAATTTATGCTAGTAAAATGTGGAAACGTAGTACGTACGACTGTCTGTTTTCCCAAATAAAATAAAATCTAATACTATGTGTTTTTAATCGACTTCAAAAAAACTTTTTGACTTAAAAATACTAACCTTTTTTTATTTTTCACTTTTTAGTGGCACCCCACATAACAACACCACTGGAAAGCTAAACACGCAATTTCGTTTACTTGGATGATATATTTTCTATTTCCTCCAGCTATTTTGATTAACTGTCAGTTATGACCTAGACTAGAGTCAAGAGCAAACTCATCTGAAATAAAAAAAAACTGTATCTTCAAAATAATTTCTTTAAATTTTGAGACGTTCACCCTGAGGGCATTCGCGCAGAGGTTCGATTGTACCATTGCTATATGGTTCAGTTACTGAGCAATCGAAACCAGTAATATGTGTGTTTGTAGTATTTTAACGTGTGTGTGTTTTTGTTATTATTTTATTATGTGTGCGAAATAAACGTTTATTATTGTTTTTAATAAGCCCTTTCATTTGATATGTAACACGGCACAGCTTTAAAACATTGTTTTTTTATTTGTCCCTCAAAAGTTAAGGTACTTACTTATTTACGCTACACGTGTTTGGGTCACAGAGGTTAATATATATTACTAGCTGTCCCACGCAACTTCGTCTGCGCCACATTTTTCGTGAATGCTCGGCTCCTATTGGCCGTAGCGTGATGTTATATAGCCTAAAGTCTCCCTCAACAAACTAATATCGCTATTAAAAAATAGGAGTTGGTGATAGAAGGGTGAAAATTTAGGGTTAAATGTATTTTTAATGCCACATAATAAAAAAATAAATGTTAGGGGTGGACAACCCTTATCACTTAGGGCTATGAAAATAGATAGTAGCCGATTCTCAGACCTACTGAATATGCATATAAAATTTCATAAATATCGGTCAAGCCGTTTCGGAGGAGTATGGTAACTAACATTGTGACACGAAAATATTATATATAAGAAGAAGATGAACCAAATTTCAAGCGAAACGGTTCAGTAGATTCGGAACAAATTGACTGTTACTGAAGTATAGAAAGACAGAAGATCAGTTAGACAGACAAGTACACGAGTGATCCCATAAGTTCAGTCAGTCAGTCCACACACGAACACGCACCTCAATACACATAACCATAACATTTTACATTTTTTGTTTTAATACTTATGTTAGCGTTTTCTCTCTTTTTTTTTGCTTTGCCTCTCTTTCATAGGAATCACAAAATGTTTGTGCCTGTACCTTAAACTTCTGCAATGTACCATAAGGTGACCTAAACACTGGCAGCCTGGAGATTCGTAACACAGGGTTTCCCTAGCACGGACTCCAGTCTCTCGCAAAGGAGCTTTTGTCTGAATTAACTGTCTATTCCTAAGATTTTAATTCTAAGTCAAAGTCTAAATCAACACGTTTATTTCAATTAGGCCATTAAACGGCACTTTTGAACGTCATCATTTACAGTTCAGTAAAAATAATAATATTACATTAATAAAGTGACTCTACTGTCCATTCGGAAAGGTAGATTCTTATGGAGAAGAACGGACAAGAAACTGTGTGGTTACTCTTTTCAAATAATGATTTTACAAAATTTGGTATACAAAAATTTATTTAATATTATGTGAGGACGATGCACCCAGAGTACGGTACTTATAAGAACAAAGTATTACCAGCAGAGGTAAACTTATTCATTTTTTAAATAAATTTAGGTTAATGGTACTCACATATTTACAAACATTGGAACCATTAATTAAACAGTGTGTGAGTCAACAGAAAAATAAAAACACAAAAAAAGAAACAGTATATCTATAAAGTTAATACATAAATCAACCAGTTTGATTTTGTCTACACCCTTGATTGTCCTATGGAGCAGGACCAGCATGTTTCTAAGCCAACCTTTGCGGAGAGAGAAACAAAAATAAATTAAAAAATATTTATTTCATTCGGACGTTCGGAACCCCACAAACAGACTTACAATTAACAAGCTCACCAGTTTGTAAACTCCCGGGTCACGGCAAAATTGGCAAGAGGTTACCAAGCGCTATGACGCAATATCATTCATATTAAATTCTAAGGAAGAAACAGGAATGCTGTAAGTACGTACTTAATCACATCGGTTGAGACCTTAACGAGCAGTTTTATTCAAGTAAAGCTGGTTATACACACTTTAATGTTGCGGACTCGTCTTAACGATGTGATGGTAATGTGGGCTTGTAGAACTGGCTTTATAGAAGGTTGAAGTCAGATTAGTTCAGCAGCAGTGCTGGTATGGCTTTCAGGGTAACGTGTCATACTCGTCGACATAGCCTTTGGCATGACAAATAATAGCTGTTGTGCTATTCTGACACGTGACATTTCGATAGCGTTATAGCGGTAGGGCAGAGGTTTCCAAACTGTGCGTCACAGCTCCCCGGGGCATCGCGGTGATTTCCCAGAGGCGTCGCAAACCGCCACTGAAATGAAACGCATACGCATAACTGTTGAAAAAAATTAATTTCAGAAGAATTTAATATTGTAGAAAAGAAAAATAGAAATAAAGTAAAAAAATACTGTATTTTTCTGTTATGAAAGGCTTTTTACAAGAAAAATCTGTTCAAGTATTTGATGCTAAGGTTACAGTAAGTATATATTTTGTTGATCTTAAGCACACATTTGACAAATATTTTTCAGTCAATATTAATAAAAAAAGCAAGCTCATCCGTCTTATTGGACCTGGTTTCCACTAACACCCAGACTAAACATGCATTCACTAAAAGATTTTACTTATTTCTAGGACCTTACTTATAATAATATAATAAATTTAACAAATTGCTAAAGGTATATAATTTAAGTTATTATAGGTGTAGTATAATGTTATCTGATTATTTAGCGAAACTTAATTACTCGGACACGGAAAAACTACTAGAGGTGCTGAAATAAAGTAGCTGACTTAACTGTATTTACCTAACCTAATATTATAATAGTTTTAGTTATAAATACATACCATAAGCATAGTTTATCATAAGATAGCGCAAAACATTGTTCATACTTAGATATTGAAAATATAAGTAAATTTAATTAATTGACTGTCCTATTTAAAAAGTACCGTCGTAGAGAGATGGCCTGAAACACAGGTTTAAATAAACCTAGATCGGGCAACGCACTATATTGCCTTTAGAATTTTATTTTTGTAACTGTAATGTTATACTTGTCATACCATAGTTTTTATCTAGATTATTATAATATTATTATAGGCCAATATAAAAATATATAATATTGAACCATATGTACACTTTATGTAAACTTATTATTTCAATAAACATTACATTATTACTGATTGTAGTTGTGCGTACTTCCTCGTTTTCCCAAACGGAGCTACACTTACCTAAGTTACTTCTTTTGAAAGACCGTCGCGAAAAAATAAAACATGTAAAGGGAGTCGCACTATAAAAAAGATTGGGAACCCCTGCAATAGGGTATTTGACTAGTATGAAAAATCTAAATGAATGAATACTTATTTGATAGATGATATTGAAACATTACGATTTGTGAAAAAAAAAAACTGGTCAAGTGCAAGTTGGACTTGCTCATGAAGGGTTCCGTAGATACGCCGAAAAAACATGTTTCTTGTATGGCCACCTTTTGTTAGGGTTCCGTACCCTAAGGGTAAAAACGGGACCCTATTACTAAGACTCCACTGTTCGTCTGTCTGTCTATATATTACATATGATGTATTTCTGTTGCCGCAATAACAACAAATTATAAAAATAAAGCGGCAACAGAAACGCATCATCTGTGAAAATTGAAATTGAAATCATTCGGGGTGGTTTGGGATCTACCTCCTAGCGGTCCACCCCGGGCAACGGCACCACAGGCTTGCCTGTGGTACGGCTGAACGATCTCACCTAAGCGGTGGTAGGCTCCGCAAGGAGCCGCCTGGCTCGCGACCACCATCCCACCGGATTCCGGCGCCAAGCAGCTTGCTGTGTTCCGTCGGTGTGTGGGAGTGCCAGTGCCTTTGGGGGGAGAAGGAAGTTGTCAGTTGCGCTGTTCAGAACCGGTCTTGGTCTCTTGGCAACACTTGCCGGGTAACTCATTTTGGAGGGTAGCGGGATCCGAAGCACGGTGCCAGCCGTTGGCCGACCGCAGTCAGTAGGGGGCCCAAGTAGCACGCCAGCCACGTGCCAAAGGCTGCCCCGCCAACTCGCGAAAAATCCCGGTATGCTCCACCGTGCCAGCCGGCGACTGGATGGGAGGACCCGGTGGCCATATCCGGGGGGGTTCGGGCGTCCCCGCAGTCTCCATATGAGTTCCCCATAGGTTGGATTAGCTCTAGTGTTCCACTTGGTTCACTGAGCAGCGCCTCGACAATTCGACTTTTCCCCCCAACTACTCGATAACATGACAAAAGTGAAACAGAAAAAAAAGGGTAAACAACGGCTGCACTTCCTCCCACTTAAAGTGCACCTCACTAATATCAGGGGGTTGCACTCCAATCTCGATCCGGTCCATCATCACCTTGAGGCCGAGAAGCCGCACCTGTTTTTTCTGACGGAGACGAAGATAGCAACCCCGTTGGACGTGGCGTACCTCAACTACCCGGGTTACTCTCTTGAACACAAGTTCAAGAAGCAGGCTGGGGTCTGTGTGTACGTCCGCGATGACATTTGTTGTCGTCGTCTCCGTTGCTTTGAGAAATCGGGTTTTTCTGCCATATGGCTACTTGTGGACACTGGCGTGGAGAAATTTCTCTACATCGGCGTTTACCGATCGCACAGTGGTGACCAGGAGACAACAGCACTGTTCAATTTCCTCGTGGAGTCGACTGACGTAGCCCAACAACGGTACCCAACAGCGAAGCTCATTTTTCTGGGGGACTTCAACGCCCACCACAAAGAGTGGTTGTTCCCGTACCAGAAAACTGACCATGCTGGGTTAGAAGCGCGCAAGTTTGCTTTAACGCTAGATCTAACCCAGCTGGTGAATGTGGCAACACGGGTACCGGATGTTGACGGCCATACACCCAATTGCTTGGACCTTCTGCTGACAACTGATCCGAACAGTCACTCAGTATCGGTCTCAGCCCCGCTGGGAACATCTGACCACTGCCTGGTGAAATCCGTGTCGACCTGCTCTCCTCCAGATGAGAGCCCTAGAGGCACGAGACGAGTATGGCGATACGAGTCAGCAGATTGGGATGAGATGCGGCACTTTTTTGCGTCTTATCCATGGCGGCATGTGTGCTTTTCCTCGGGTGACCCGTCTTGTTGTGCCGACATGATTGTGGACGTGATTCGGCAGGGGATGGAATATTTCATTCCATTCTCCGACATCCCGCTCGGTCACAAAACCCGGCCTTGGTATAATGCAGAGTGCGCCCACGCTGAGGCCCGAAAAGAGTCTGCCTACCAAGCTTGGGTCAAGGCCCGCGACCAAAAAGTTAGAGCACGCAGGGTTCGCGCGAGGAAGAGAGCTTTTAATTCTGCCGCTAAGTTCTGCAAGCAAGTTCTACGTGGGGCACGTTTTGACCATGTTGGACGTATCGGGGCCAAACTAGCATCGCACCCTCCGGGTAGTAAACTGTTCTGGTCCCTTTCGAAAGCGGTTGAAACGAACTTTTGTCGGCCCACTTTACCACCAATGCTGAAACCTGATGGGTCGCTGGCCCACTCTGCAAGTGAGAAAGCAAATTTATTTGCATCTCTCTTTGCTAGCAATTCACGTCTGGACGCTGGCTCCAAGCAACCACTAACTGTACCTCGTTACTGTGACTCTTCGATGTCGGAGATCGCAGTTCACATGAAAGAGGTACGAAGAGTATTGTGCAGTCTAGACGTGAACAAGGCCAGCGGGCCTGACGGCATTTCAGCGAGAGTTTTGAGGCAATGTGCGCCTGAACTGTCTCCTGTGTTGACACGCTTGTTCCGCCTCTCTCTTGAAAAAAGAACGGTGCCAAAATCCTGGAAGCTTGCGAATGTACAACCTGTGCCAAAAAAAGGCGACCGTGCAGACCCTGCTCATTATCGACCGATCGCCATTACCTCCATTCTGTGCAAGGTTATGGAAAGGGTACTGAACAGTAAGTTGCTGACCTACCTTGAAGACAATGATCTCCTCAGTGACCGTCAATATGGCTTTCGCCGGGGACGGTCAACTGGCGATCTTCTTGTGTATGTCACGCACTGTTGGGGCGAAGCCATCGAGAAACACGGCGAAGCACTTGCTGTATCGCTCGATATCTCGAAGGCCTTTGATAGGGTGTGGCACGCAAGTCTACTCAGCAAGCTTCCTGCTTATGGCATCCCAGCTGATTTTTGTAGCTGGATATCAGACTTCCTTAGTGAACGGTCGATCCGAGTAGTCGTTGACGGCTGCTTCTCTGACCTCATGGCTATTAATGCCGGAGTTCCTCAGGGGTCTGTTCTCTCTGCAACTCTTTTCCTGCTGCACATCAATGACCTGCTTCAGCCTGGTATTGTTGGGTATGCAGATGACAGTTCGGTTTCAGAGAGATACTTGTCTAGCGCAAAAACCAGCGGGGAAGAAGTTCGTTCCTTGAGAGAGGCCATGGTAGAGCGGACAAATTTGACCTTAAGTCTTGTCTCCCAGTGGGGTGATGACAATCTGGTCTCTTTTAACGCCACCAAAACACAAGCATGCCTTTTTACCGCGAAAAGGAGTCGTTTCGACCTAACTCCGACTTTTCGGGGTACTTCTGTTCCTGTAACCGATCGGCTCGAGCTCCTAGGCATGGAGTTGACAACCAGTCTCAACTTTGGTGCCACCATTGAGCACAAAGCCCAAACTGCGGCCAAAAAGCTGGGCATCCTAAATAGAGTGAAGCGATACTTCACGCCTGGACAGCTTTTAACCCTCTACAAAGCACAAGTCCGATCCTGCATGGAGTATTGCAGCCACCTTTGGGATGGCTCAGCTAAATACCAACTTGCCGCGCTTGACTCGGTGGAACACAGAGCTAAAAGGCTCATTGGCGACGTAAGGCTGGTGGATGCCAAGCTGCACAGCTTGGCTCATCGCCGCAAGGTTGCCTGCTTGTCGGTCTTCTACAGATTGTACTTCGGGGAGAGTGTCCAGGAACTCCACGATCTCATCCCACCGGCCCCCTTCTACCATCGGACATCTAGACGCACTGCAAGTTACCATCCCTACCTTGTTGCTATTCCACCAATTCGCACTAAACGTTTCCAAACGTCTTTTATAATGCGCACAGCAAAGGAGTGGAACTCTTTGCCTGCGTCTGTGTTTCCGAACGCATACAACCCTAATCTCTTCAAAATTAGAGTGAACAGGCTTCTTCTGGGTAAGCTCGCTCCATCGTCGACTTTGTCTCTGTCATCTATGACCTAGACTAGAGTCAAGAGCAAACCCATATTAAAAAAAAAAAAAAAAAAAAAAAATTAAAACTGCCTAGCTATCACGGTTCATGAGATACAGCCTGGTGACTTAAGTACCAGTAATTTAAGTACCTTCTTTCACTTTTGTTTTCGGGAGGAAACCATCAAAAGGCGCCTGGACTTTTGGAGCAAAGACCAGGGAGTGAGGGATTTTTACCTCACTAAAACCACCCCGATGATCACCATCCGCACATAAAAGGGGCTCCGTTACCTCTTAAAAGACCACTCCGAAAGCCCCTCTGTGCAACGCCTGTTAGGGCACATCCCTGGGGAGACTGTAAAGGGGTCTCCCCTTAGCCTCGCTGTGCACGGCATCACGTGATCACTGTGCCACCGCCTTTCCTAGGATCACTGGGTTGGCGGACAGAGTCCCCACTCTGAGCGCCCGCGACCCTGGAGACCCACCTGCCATTAATGATGCAGGCTGGGTTTCGGCGTTTAGGCGTCGAGGCGGTTGCCTCACCGACGCCTCCTTCTCCGATCGGGATCAGCCCTCTCACGATCTCGCTCGGCGGCCTCCTTCTGGACCATCACGGCTTCACAGAAAGCGGCCATTTCCCTCCAGTTTTCCTTATCTGCCAGTATAGCTCTCACTACCGCTGGCAAAGTCAGGTCTTGTCCAATCTTAGCGACCAGGATTCGCCGCTCAGAGGCCCACACAGGGCACTCCTCGAGCGTGTGCTGCGCAGAATCCAGGTCGCTTCCGCAATGATGGCAATTTGCCGTGGCCTCTCGCCCAATCCTATTCAGAGTAATTTAAGTACCTACTAATAACACTAATATAGTCACAAACATACACAAAACACTCACAAACTTTCGCCTTTATAATATTAGTGATTATACAGTGTGATAAGCACAATCTGTGACTAACAACTTATGGGCTTACTATGTTTAATTTTGTTTTTTTTTTTATTTACAGAATAGGCACCACCGAAACCACAGGTGTGTTGCCTACCCTAAAATAAATACAGGACCTTAAACCCACAATAAGAATATAACCCTTTCCTAAGCTAAAACACAGGCTTAAGTAAAATTGAGCCTTTGTTATTTCATGCGAGATGGACAGACGCAGGTCGTCCAAAAATTATGAATAAATATACGGTAGGTAAAATAAATATGAAATATTACGTTGATTCTCATTAAGTCTTATTTAAGAGCCATGTAAGACGTGTGCGTGAGTTTGTTGGTAGGTACTTAATTAAAGTATGTATTACGTGTCAGAGTAACGTAACTTATATCGTCATGCTTTTTTTTTAAATCATCGAATGACTTCTTCCGCTCTGGGTGGAGCGGAAGAAGTGTTCTTTCTAAAGCCCTTTGCGTTCCAGGGTCGCGGTGACTCTTTCGAACAAATTTCGCAACCCTGGCAGGCTCTGGCCTTAGCGGGCAACACAACGCGCCATCTACCCGGGCCTGGTGGTGATCGGACAGCGAGCCACCCAACGCAGGCCCGCGCCTACGGTGGCCAGGGATCGCCCTGCGACTCCCGACGCCCGGGGCGTCTTCTCCTGTAGCGGCGGTTGGGGCGAAGGCCTTGTCTTTCCCCGCGCGGCCCGCCTCCTCCTTCGCTAGTATTACTACTTCGCAGAAGGAGGTGATAACGTCATGCTTACGTTATACATTAGTTACGCATTCAAGTAGAGGACCTCTCGTCTGTGGCGCCAACTTGTGGCGTGAATCTTCCTGGCTTTCATTCAATGGAAACAGTTAAGGAAGCGTTTGCAACAGGCAAAATGAATTGAAAATGAATAGAGATATACGAGATTCTATACCCTTTTTTATGGATGGGAAAACATCAAATGACTCATTTTGCTCTGGGTGGAGCGGAAGGGAGTTTCAGATTCTTACCGACTAAAACCTGTCTGTGATCCTCCTAATGCCCTTTCCAGGGCCGCGATTACTCTTCCGAACAAATTCCACAAAGATTCTATACCATGGAAGTAATTTTTTTTTTTTTTTCCTTTGTTTAAGACCTGAGATCAGTCGCCTAGACTATAATCAGGTGTGTTGCAAGAGGTTGAAGTTTGGAGAGGTAGAGCCACTGCTCCATCTCCCCTTAGTAAGGCAGCACATCGGCTCTCTTGAGTCTTCTAATTGGATTTGGCTGCAGGAGCATACTGGATAACGGGTTTGGGTGAGTTGTCAAGCGGTCCTTGTAGTTGGCTGAGTATCGTTTTGCTTCGTCCAAAATGGTTGGGATTTCCAGATACTCATGAATTTCCGAGTTGAGAGCATACCAGGGCGCCGAGGAAAGTACCCTTAGAATATTTTTTTGGGCTCTCTGCAGGCACATAATGTTGGATTTGCTGGCTGTCGACCACAGTTGGATTTCATATGTCCAAATTTTAATCAGTTTTATTATGGAACAATATACCCTCAGCTTGTTGGATAAAATAATATTATTACAAAAAAATCTCCGCTTTTATTCTCGTCAGTGACCTATTGCCAATAGGCGAGCTCTCTTGGGACTTATAACTTGTACCTAACTAACAAAATAAAGGTGCCAACTGAGTACCCTTAAACGCAAAAAAGCGTTACTTTGTAGCCGAAAATAGTGTAGGATTATTCATTACTTTCAATAAACTAATTGGGTCTTTAGTTTCGAGACAGTTTGACAAGCGTACGAATGGTCGAATGAAAAACTAAGTGAATGGTCCCAAAAACTGGACATGACGTGTGTCACAGAAGTTTTATTTTATTCATGTAATAAAATAGCCCAAACATAAATAAATAATTTTTCTTTGAATCACAAAAAATATATTTTATTTTAGTTTTTGCGTTTTGGCAATCCTTAACTAAGTGGTGCCAGCGAAAACTGGCTGACAATAAAATAGACATGCACGTCTTTTTTTTTTTTTTTATTTCATGTAAGGTACTCCAACGACTTATTCACTAATAACATATTATATATTATGGTGAATTTATCACTTAAAGAAGTACCTTCACAACTTAAATAAATACAAATAAAAGAAATACATACAAATTATGAGATCTATTTTAAAGCGTTTTTTTTTGTGGGGATATATTTGGTTAGACGTACTGAAGGCTGTGTTAAAATTTGACCATCTATTTTAATGGGACCTTATATATACAATCACCATCCTTTTGGCTTGTCTTATGTCATTTGGATGGAGTCGACGCAACACGTTTCCTTCTTCTATTTCGTCACGATACCACTGACTGACCGATTTATAAGCTTTTTTAGGGTTCCATAGTCAACAAGGTCGGTCTGTCTGTCAGCGGTTTAGCTCTGAGACGTTTAGCACTAGACAGTTGGAATTTGGTATACATATCAATCTTACCATGACTTACGGTGCTGAGACATGGACGCTCACGCAGGAGGCTGTGTACAGACTGAGAGTTGCACAGAGAGCCATGGAGCGTTCCATGCTTGGCATACGTCTAATAGATCGAGTTCCAAACGTCGAGATCAGAAGACGTACGAAGGTTTTTGACATCGGAAAATGAATTGCGGAACTAAAATGAAGCCGGGCAGGACACCTGGCAAGGCGCGGTGATTATAGGTGGAGTAAGGCAGTGACCGAGTGGCGTCCGAGGACTGGAAGAAGAAGTGTTGGTCGGCCGGCGAGGAGATGAACGGACGGCATTATTGCCATCGTGGCTACCTGCGAGATATTTAGACAGTTGAAATTTTCACAGATGATGTACAAATAATAAAAATGAAATAAAATAAAAAGGGAAATACGATTAACCTTATTTAAAAGCAAAACAGTACTCAATAAAATCCCACCTGCAATTGACTGAAAACTATTCCAATACGAAGGGTATCGATTAATTATTCGAGTCACCTGCTCCCGCATACCATTAACTCAGCGGATCGGATTCCTTCGTGTAATGTCGATTGCCGACACGATTTGTGCCGAGTGCTCGAAATTCTAAGGGCGGCTTCCCACGGCACGGGCAATCTCGAGCTCGAGACGGATGACGTGAGAAGTGGTGCAAGGAGGTGTATGCCAGCTTGGAAGTCGTGACTCGAGCACGAGTCACGACTTCCAAGCTCGCAAGCATCGAGTTTATTCGTATAAATGTGATGTACCGTGGAATGCCACCACCACATGGTGACAGCGATATATTTCTATTTTTTATATCTATAGTTTATTTGTTGTACACCTTTTTTTTTTTTTTTTTTTTTTTAAGGATGGGAAATCATCAAATGACTTCTTCCGCTCTGGGTGGAGCGGAAGGGGGTGTCAGACTCTTACTGACTAAAACCCATCCGTGTTCCTTCTAAAGCCCTTTGCGTTCCAGGGCCGCGGTGACTCTTTCGAACAAATTCCGCAACCCTGGCAGGCTCTGGCCCTAGCGGGCCCCGTCTTCTATGCTGACATCTCTTTGAGGCGCGCGTGAAACACAACGCGCCATCGACCCGGGCCTGGTGGTGATCGGACAGCGAGCCACCCAACGCTCGCCGTCCGCAGGCCCGCGCCTACGGTGGCCGGGGATCGCCCTGCGACTCCCGACGCCCGGGGCGTCTTCTCCTGTAGCGGCGGTTGGGGCGAAGGCCTTGCCTTTCCCTCGCGCGGCCCGCCTCCTCCTTCGCTAGCATTACTGCTTCGCAGAAGGAGGTGACCGCTTCCCAAGCCTCCTCGCTCCGGACCATGGATTCAACCAGGGCCGGACGCGAGAGGTTGCCGCCGCCGATCGCCTCGACGAGGACACGGCGGTGCTCAGCCCAAGCAGGGCAGACCTCCACCGTATGCTCCACCGTGTCCTCCGGGCGATCCTCACAGTGCTGACACCCGGGCGTGTCCTCCCGCTTAATCCGAAACAGGTACCTCCCGAAACAGCCGTGTCCGGTAAGTACCTGCGTCAGGCGGAAGGTGAGGACGCCATGGCGCCTCTCCAGCCACTCCTCAAAAAGGGGCCTTACCGCCGCAATTGTGGCGTGCCCAATTTGTTGTACACCTACCATAGTGTAGAATTTTTACGCCGAAGTTTGATTGGTACAAAATGCTTTGGTAATGATAAATGATATTTATTTTGTAAGTAGGTTTACATCACACTTTAACACGTCCATCTTTTTTGGTCATTTTATTGTTTTTTGCTCTGCAAGTCTATAATAATGCATTAAGGGTGTTGTTGAGGTTGCCGCGCTGCTGTAGTGCATCCGAATGTTCGCGGTGGCGGAGATTGATGGTTTTGTGATTGACCTGTCCAGACAGGCAAGCATTTGTCAGTTATCGTGTAGCTCAAACTTAGAACTTTAAAGAGCTCAACGATTTGGCGAACAAGACGAAAGTAAGGATATTTGGGTAGACCGCATAAATAACTGTTGCATTAAGTTCGCCTATGTACCGTTTCCTATACATACATTTTAAATTAATCAATAATTGCAGTTGCAAATTGTCAACTGAACATTTGAAATTCTTTTTTACGCATCAAAATTTGATAGTCTATGATATCTCGTAGTCATTCCGAGAAATTGTGGACCTGACAAAAAATGGCAACCAATCAGAGCACAAGTCTACAATTTATCCGTTTTCGTGTGATAGTAAACCTGGAAACAAGGCTCTCATTGGTCTGTTCAGATATGAGGGGCCAATGAGGGGCCAAGTTTCCAATTTAAATATCACACCAAAACAGATTAATTGTAGACCAGAGTGCTTATTGGTCGCCAGTTTATGTCAGTCCACAATTTCTCGAAAGGACACGGAGATATTATAGACTATCAAATTGTGATGCGTTAAAAAGTACCTATTCCAAATGTTCAGATGACAATTTATCGAGAGTTTACAATCTCTCAAGTTATTTTATAATCTTACGGAGTTTGCCATTTTCCGGTGACATATGCATCAAGTTTGGCACAAAGATTTAAAAATTTAAATGTACGTTAAATAAACCTACATGCGTAGTTCTAATCCCAGTTCAAGCTCTGTTTACATTGGATGTATACCTCCATCGCAAGTGAAACGTAAGCTCTCTGTAAATCGCAGCCATGCAAGATAATTACACTGAAAGCAGCCAGCTTGCATTCAAACATAGTAGCCGAAATTGAAACGCCAAATTAGCGCTGAAATTAATAAGACTTGATTACATGACTACGCACTAAATTCAATTAGTTAGCTTTGCGTACTGAGAACGTGATACCATTTCTGTACGATTGATCTGAGGGCTATTTTCACTATTTTTCAATCAACCTTTTCGTTTGCATCTGAATTAAAATTCTATGAAAAACCGGACAAGTGCGAGTTAGACTCGCGCACCGAGGGTTCCGGCCAAGTCTTGATTTTTTTCGAGTATACACTTTTTTTTTTAAGGATGTGAAATCATCAAATGACTTCTTCCGCTCTGGGTAGAGCGGAAGGGCGTGTCAGACTCTTACTGACTAAAACCCATCTGTGTTCCTTCTAAAGCCCTTTGCGTTCCAGGGTCGCGGTGACTCTTTCGAACAAATTCCGCAACCCTGGAGTATACATTACCTACGGATACATGATTGTACGTTACGGTCATTTCTTCAACCTAAAATATAAGTTTGTATTCGCATTTTTTTGTGTATTATATAAGTACATATTAAGTATTTTCGGACTTTTTCCTGTACTTATACTGTAAGATCTATATTCTTGGCAAATTTCAGAACTGTGGGTCAACGGAAACTACCCTATAGGTTTTGATTCTCTTGCGAGCGTCAAATAATGCGCCATAACCGAAGCTTAACCGGCCTTATCTTAAGATTGCGTTGTTTATAATTTTGGTTTTTTCACTGCTTCAAGGGGTAGCTGTTATGAATACTTGGAGTTAATATCAGCTTGATTCCTTTACGCCTTCCTGAGAAAAAAGGTCTTGACAGACAGACAGACGGACAACAAAGTGATCGAATAAGGGTTCCGTTTTTGCCGACTGAGGTACGGAACCCTAAAAATTAGGTTTTTTCAACAGATGATTAATGAGATGCAAATTCGAACGTTGCTTAAAAATTAGTAGAATTTTATTGACACTCTGAAAGCAGTAACTATTTTGTTGCTAATTAATTGGTTCTCCGTCAAGAGTCGTAGGCGCGACTACTGAGTGTGGAGACTTGGGGTTTTCCATTATAGCATTATGAACTTCTCTGCCGGTCGATTCTGTAAACATGTCGAAGTAACGGCTTGGGTGAAGTGATCACGAGGTGAGCTGTCAACCCATATTTATTATTTCACTTCGACAATTTTACAGAATCGACCTGCGTTGATTATTCACCCAAACCTTCACTTCGACATGTTTACTGAATCGACCGGCAGTATTAACCCGGAGACCGGACCGGAGAACTGGCGGTGTGACGCCCACGTAAAGACAAAGAAAGCAGCTTCTCTCGTGTAAGATTGCCAGCCCATTAGACTATGAGAACAAAGGAACAGAAAGTGGATCTATCTATGTTTGCGCGCACACTTGTGAACTATAATATCTCCTACGTACTCGGCTACTTTCAATTGAGATTGATCACCATGGCTGATAACTAACATGACACGTAACTGGGCCATGAATACTTTGATATTCTTAATGTCTTATGTCACAAACTGAAGTGAAAACATAAAGCTGTCCTTCTAGCGTAATTCTTTACATTTTTGGTAACCAACGGAACCCTATTACAAATCCTACGCTGTCCGTCTGTCCGTCTATCAGCGGGCTCTATCTCAAGAACCGTAATAGGTAGACAGTTGAAATTTTTACAGAGTATGTATTTCTATTGCTGCTTTAACAACAAATTATAAAAATTAAATTAATTTAAAAAATAATTGTTTCTTTTATTTTAATTAAAGAGGGCTTCCATTCAAAAAAACCTATTTTTTTTCGGTTGATGATACAGAACATTTCGTGTGAGAGTCCGGCTCGTACTTGGCCGGTTTTTGTCATTAAAACGATTTATTAATTTACTTTTCAACTCTGCTTAGAGAAATTAGTGAAATATCAATGTCCTTTATTGCAAATTTATCTGGCATATTATAACAATTTTTTTAACGTACCCATCATAAACACAAAATCACAGAACACAGTAAAAAAAAAATCTTCCTTCACTTTCTTTTCACAGTACAAAAATAGCCTCATCTCTTTTCTTTTAACTTAAAAGGATTTTTCTTGGAAAGTGTATTGCTGGCAGTGAATGCACTGTACCCTTGAATAGGTACTTTCAGCCGAGAATAGAACCCCATGATGTACTCAGTTTGTTGATAAGAAAACGTCGGGAATGGTGTTAAAAACCGGCTGTGTGATGCATTTTTATTTTCTGTTGTATTGTTCGGGTAAGGAAATAATGGAAGGAATCTTTATGAGGTTTAATAAATACTGAGTCAACTTGGCAAAAGTAGAAGTCAGAAGAAAAATCTTAGTTTATTTTTCTGTTTTCATGTATCGTTGTTTACTTAACCGGTTGTTTATGTTTGGCAATTATTCAATTAAAACAGTTAATATATAAATGTGATTATTTAATGGCAAACCAATGTTTTTCCTTTAAACAAAAATCCCGTTATGCAGTGTGTCGTAACATCTTGCGTATGCATGTCCAAAATGGTTTTTAATAAAAAAAATAATGTTGGGATATCAAAGCGAATGATTTTTGTTTTCAGGTTTACATGTAGGTACATTTTGGTATGACTATTTGATAAATATTTAACATAGGTATTTATTTCTCTTATATGTATTTTAAAAATCGTAATGGACTATGTACGTTCATTAAAGGTTAGAATCTTAAAGGATATTTAATGCCTCTGATGTTCTTCCTTGATCATATCCGACGCTTTCTCAGCAATCACAACAGTGGCCACATAATTGCCACCAGTTACAATAACAGGCATGACACTTGCATCCACAACCCTCAACCGATTTACCCCATAGACCTTCAACTTGGAATCCACCACAGAACCCATGGGGCACGTACCCCCATAGTTCCACATACTGGTAGACATGCAGTACACATAACATTTCCAATAGTCGTCAGTACCATACTCAAAATCACTGCACTTGTCTCCAATAGGGTCCATAATGCTACCATTCACCTTCTTGAAATAACTCGTTTCCACAATTGGTAGGAAATCTTTCAAATATTTGACAAGGTTATTCATATCTTCTTCCTCAGAAAAGTACCCATTATCAATCAAAGGAGCATCATAAGGATTGGTAGTACTTAAAGTAACCTTGCCTCTCGATTTTGGGTACAAATTAATGATCTGTGTATACGCGTTTTGTCTTCCCATAAGTTGCTTGTAAGACCTATCACAGATTTCGTATTGAAAATCAAAAGGCAGAGCGCAAAATTGAAGCAGATAATGCAGTCTTTCTACAATAAAAGTAAACGTTGCATAGTCAGGTATACCAGCACATGGTTCCAAAGATTTATAACCAGCAACTGTGGATGCTGGGTATGTTTGAAAATTAAATGGTCCAGGGTCTGCTACTTCTTTCGCCCTATGCATAACCGTGACTATTTGCTGATCTTGGAAATTCTCACCAACAGGTAAATCAGCGATGACTGTAATATTCTTTTCTTCCAAATGTTTTCTTGGACCGATACCTGAAAGCATTAGTAATTGTGGGGACTTGATCACTCCAGCAGATAGTATAACTTCTTTTCTTGCACCTAGAAATATTTCTTTTTTCCCATGAATACTTGCTTTCACGCCGATAGCATTCTTGTGTTTATCAAAAATAATTTTCGTTACTATTGTGTTCTTGGACACAAAGAGGTTTGGATATTTCTTTGCTGGTACCAGATAACCGTATGCGGTGCTTTGTCTGTAACCTTCGGCTATGGTGTATAACCCTCGGGAGTATCCCACAGAATGTCTACCACTTAGATCTTGAACTATCTCATTGCCCATCTCTTCAAATGATTCTAGATAATCCTTGATGTTTGTGCTATTGTCTTGAGCGATTCCTATGTTCCCTGCTCCTCCTTCTTCACCAAAATCAGGAGGAGTACCTCCAATTCCTCGACAGCTGCCTGTGGCACAGTTGGCAATATTCGGTGCTTGAAGTCTTTCACTTCGCTTGAAGTAAGGAAGAAGGTTTCTGTATTCCCAAGAAGAATCATTAGCTGCGTTGGCCCATTGTTGATAGTCGTTTACAATTCCTCTAAATCCGAGCATAAAACTGATGGAGCTACTTCCTCCGAGCACTTTTCCGACAGGCACGGCCATGGCGGAGTTTCGATGGCATCGTCCAGTGTATTTATCTGGAATTGCCGTTAAGTTCCAGTCCAGTCCGGATTTTGGTAGATAAATAAGAGTTCCTGGCAACTGGAAAAATGTTTTATAGTTAATGTATGATATTGTCCATCAGGTAAAAACTTACAGATTTATATAGACCTTACAAAAGATTCGAAGGGTTGATCATCTCCAGCTTCTAGTAGCAGAACAGTATGGTTTGCAGCAGCCAACCTGTTTGCCAGCACACACCCTGCCGTACCGCCTCCAATAATTAAGAAATCGAATTTGTCGCCATCTGATGAAGAACAAGAAGAGAAATTAAAAGCGTTAGTGTATCATTGACAGAAACAAATGACAACCAGAACGGAAATTCATGTTTATGAAGCTGTCATATTCGCGTCGCAGTTGCAAACAGTCATTAACACTTTTAATTTTTGAAGTGAAAACTTCTTTAGCGGCGTTGTGCACTTTTTAGGATGGGTAAAAAATGTTAAACTCGCGTCACACACGTGACCTGATCGAAAATTCGGAAGACAGAGGGAAAGTTCTGAAGTGTTAAATTTTTAATGCAATATACATTGTCAGGTTGGTGTACGATAGCGCAATAAATGAATATTGTATTTTGCCACATAAATGATAGCACTTTAATACTGATAATTAAAGCAATTCGTGCGAAATTATTCCCTAACCATTCCAAAATATCAAAAATGCACAACTCCCGGAGTGCATCCCGTTGTTTTTTTTTTTAAGTTTTCGCCATTGAGTAAATTATAGTACCTATCGCTGAAATGATATAGCGACTTAAAATTGAACGCTTTTAATTATGTAGGAGAGTTGGTCTTCTGAGGCAACCTCGATGGTTGCTTGAAAAAGCGATACAGTATTTATACAAATCGCATCTTTTAAGCACAAAATTGCCTTAGTCAGCCGTTTCATTAAAAGTCTAGCCTTTCCATTGAACTGCAACGTTTAATTAGCGACATTAGTGACATGGGCAAGTCATTAAACGATATTGAACCAAAGATGTCACGTAGGTCACTGTAAATCGGTGCAGTTAAATGAAAAGGCTAGGCAACGAATTAACGGCAATTAGAGCTATTTGGCTGCGACAGAAATATATCTGTTACTATTATGGTATCATAATTCATGTCATGTATAACCTTGTCCTTCGAGGCCCTAATCGTATGCAAATAGGTTACCAGGTAAACCGTAATTATCTTTCCGCCATTTGTCATAAAATAATACTGTTCAACAAAACGCGTGTATATTGCGTACCACACGTACACAAGCCACGTTTAGGATCACGTCAACGTAATAAAAATTGTACGCATAAATCATGCGGTTTGGCGTTCCAAGTTGACATTACGAGTTATGGCAATGTACGATGTACGAGTATGTGGTCTGGTATACCAGTTCTGATGTAATATTTTGACATCCGCTGGATTTGTAGGCATGAGCTAACATGTATGCAACACATGGGGGAAATGAAAAGTATTTATTCTTAATATTACCACCGAGTCTATTTTACCGGTATGCAGCGTTATTGTATTTCAGTTAGAGCGATATTCCTCTGATATTTTATAGACAAACTGGCGGTATGGGAAAATTCATTCCTATTTCAATTTTCGCTCATAACTAAAAATAGTAGGGGTGATTGTTGGTTTAAATTGGTTGTCCTGATTAAAAAAAAAGTTTATGGTGATATTTGCTTGCCAGAAATAAAGCAAAATCGCCAAGAGTGGCGGAAAACTATCAGGAGGACTGACCCTAAACAGAAAAACCGCCACGGGATTGATGGATTGGTGATATTGCTTGCTTTCAGAATAAAAAACCCTGAATAATAAATACTTTTTTTTAGGACGCGAAATCATCAAATGACTTCTTCCGCTCTGGGTGGAGCGGAAGGGCGTGTCAGACTCTTACTGACTAAAACCCATCTGTGTTCCTTCTAAAGCCCTTTGCGTTCCAGGACCGCGGTGACTCTTTCGAACAAATTCCGCAACCCTGGCAGGAATAATAAATACTTACTTTTCAATTCAGCTTGCTTTGGAAATAAGTAGTTGATCAGCATTAACAACGTCAGCGTCTGGAACGCATCCTGGGTGTTTGCGATGTCAGTTAGTGCGGACACTGAGTCCGTCGGAGTACTACTTTGCGAGTCTGAAACGTAAAGTACATATTTTTTGGATTACTGTTTTAAAACTGAAAACCAGCATCATGTGAAAAGCTGGAATTTCTCTAAGTAATGTGACATCCACCAACCGGCACTGGGCCCGCTTAGTGGTTTTATTGACATATATAAAGGGCCCCCTTTGCATAAAACGAAAACAAAAATCTTTGGAGGGACGCGCACTTATTTTCCATCCCCACAATAAATTGCATTTCCAATGAGATAGAATTTCAAAATTCTACGTGTAGCCCGGTCAAAAACCAGCATTTTGTACATTTTTGGACCCCTTAAAATAAAAAATTCTGGTTCGAAAACAGTCGAAACTTGGTACAAAATTCCGAAAATAGTTTACCAAAACCGTAATTCATATAGTTAGGTATTATTTGGTTCTTTTGGCCCATGATTAATTTTAAACGACAGGCATTTAATAATCACCTCTATGTCATAGGAGTCACTGACAGCCCACTCTGTAGAGCCTGTATGGAGGTGGATGAGACAGCAGCACACCTGCTTCTAAGCTGCCCGGTAGTCGCGGATTACAGGGCTAAGTACTTCGGAAACCCGGGTACCCTCTGTGAGATATTTAGTAACACAGAAGTGTTGCTGGCCTTCCTTGGGGAGCTGGGGTGGATTGAATGACACATTTGTCCCAATTGCACGCAAAATACGCGCTTAGTCGTGGAGTTGCGGAACTTAGCCCAATTTACATACATACATACAACGCCAGGCATCGTACGTAGCAAACCAAGACAACGATGACAGGATGAGCTCGACTCCTGCCATAAGGAGCCTGTACTTGCAAAATACAGAATTGTGTGGAAAAGCCAACGGGAGGATTTTGCCCAGCTGTGGGACAAAATCGGGAAAATAGATAAATTTGCAAGGGTAGGTATTTTGTAGCAGTACACGTCATCAAGCGAATGGCGTCCACCGCTAGTCATAGGCCTCCCCCAAACGGAGCGTTTGCCATAATCGCCTCGCTTGGCAGGCGGTTTGGCGATCGCAGTGTAGCTGTTGCAATGTACAGAGAATGCTGCTGCCCATTCTCTGGTGAGTCCCTCAGTCGCCTCTTACGACACCCACGGGAAGTGATGGGATGGTGCTATTATTTTACGTCCAACACCATACGGAACATTGAACATGTTGTAGCAGTAGTAAAATATAATTACCGTGGCATGTCATATTTAAATTTCTGTTCAGTTTTATCCTGATTTGATGGTTATTTTCACTCAAGACCACTTTTCAAAAGTTGTATAGAACATCAGTCAATGGAAAATTTCCTGTCTGAAACACAATTTGTTGATGTTGAATGTTATTCGTCTAATAAATTTCAAGTTAAGTTTATTTCTATATAAAAGAAACTACTGATAGCAAAACTGCTTCCACTATCTACGTTTATAAAGGTTGTTCTAGTTTTAATTTCCTATTTCTTATTTATTGTACTTTGGCTTTAGTTTATTTAGAATCCACTACATCGAAGGCTGATTTCGCAGCATACGCTGAGATAGAGACCATTTTGGCCTCGCACAGGTAAAGGAGTGGAACTCTCTGCCTGCGTCTGTGTTTCCGAACGCATACGACCCTAATCTCTTCAAAATTAGAGTGAACAGGCTTCTTCTGGATAAGCTCGCTCCATCGTCGACTTTGTCTCTACGACTATAGTAGACTAGAGTCAAGAGCAAACCCATATTAAATTAAAAAAAAAAAAAAAAAAAAA
>NDFZ01004536.1:86161-103428 GCA_002192655.3 Mamestra configurata
AAAAAAAAAAAAAAAAAAAAAAAAAAAAAAAAAAAAAAAAAAAATATTTATGTATTATATATCCATGTTTGTTATATCATATTACTGTTTAGTTGTTAATCTATTTTACTGTTTTGTTTGTCTTGTGCGAGTCCCAAATAAACATTTTTCTTTCTTTCTTTTGCTATGAATGAGTGAACGGGGTTTTTGCGCGATTGTACGTTCCGGTATTAAATATTGTAGAATTCATCCAATCATATATTTTTCAATATCTTGACGTACGCTGACAGTATTTTGGAAACACAGTTGTCGTTAACTTTTTTATAACAATACTGAAAAGTCATGTTTTGACCGAAGGGTATCGTGTATCGGCGATTCCGCGGAAGGCTACGCGACACCACGTTTTGCAACACGACGCCGTCATTTCGTGTACCTACAATAGTTTATTGATTATTTTGTCGTTTTTATAAATATGTCTGTGTCGTAACCCGAAATAAATGATAAAATATATTTTAATTTTTATTTTTAAAAGACATCCTGTATTTAATTTATTTTGGTCGATGTACGTCAATGCCTATTTATCGTCGTCTAAATTAGCATCGTAACACACCTTTAAGTAATAATCCAAGAAAAAGTGTCTATGTGTTTGATTAAAAATGACAAAATACAATATAATATACAGCCTACATAGGCCTCTAGATATTTGTGTCAAGTGTGTAAAAATATATGTAACATGAACATGACTAGCTGGTCCGCGCAAGTTGGTCAGCGTCACATTTTTCATTAATGTTCCGCTCAGCCATCCTCGATAAATGCTATCCAAAACTAAAATAATTTTTCAATTCGAACCAGTTCCTGAGATTAGCGCGTTCAAATATCGAACATTACAATTATATGAATTATATATTATATAAGTGTAGATTCAGAGAGAGAGAGACTTAGCAATTCCGCAGCAGTCTTTCTGATAAATTATGTTCAAAATCAGAGGGGTAGTCCTCGTATTATCTTAATATTAGAGCATTCGCATTAATATTGCAATAGCAAACTGTCAAAAACATCGTTTTTTTAGGGTTCCATACCCAAAGGGTAAAACGGGACCCTATTACTAAAACTCCGCTGTCCGTCCGTCTTTCACCAGGCTGTATCTCATGAACCGTGATAGTTAGAGAGTTGAAATTTTGACAGACAGATGATGTATATCTGTTGCCGCTATGACAACTAATATAAATAAACAGATTAAAATAAAATTTAAGGGGGCTCCCATACAAGGAACGTAATTTTTGTTCGATATTGATAACGGCAACAGGTATACGCTTGAAATATTCACAGAATATTGAGTTATATATTCACTTTAAAAATAAATAATTAAATTAAAATAAAACAAGTATTTAAGGGCGGCTCCCATTTTTATAGAATGATAATAGTACGGAATCCTTCAAGAGCGAGTCCGACTCGCACTTGGCTTTTTTAAATGTGTTTGTTACTGAGATAAAAGGCCCAATTCTACAAATTTCGTATTCGCAGTGTTAATAATTTAAATTTCTGCAACGGCTCCTGATATGGCAGACGCTCTACGGGACATTTAAACTGCAATGTTTTCAAGAACTTGAGCTGAATTATAATTATGCTTGGTGATATTTTGCATAGCAAGGGTCCCAAACACGCATACTCTACTAATAAATTATCAGTCACAATATGAGGGTCAATTCTAAACCTTTAAAATTTGAGAATGGGCCTTCAGATTTAGGCCCATTTGCACAAACCGGATTTATCTTTTAAATTAGAGTAAGTTGAAAGAAAAAGAAAGAAAATTGTGTTTATTGTCATTATAAAAAACGAAATACCTTAAAATTAAACAAAATAAATAATCAAAAATGTAAAAAAGACCTAAGCACAGAATAGTGCTAGATTTTCAGCCGCAGCCCACTAGTACCATACGCACGGAAACATAAACACACATATTATAAAAGTCTAAAATATTTTTTACAAAAGCTACCTAAGTTGTTAACACGAGGTTATAACAGAATAATAATCCCATACATAATGGAACGAAAACTAACTCGGCGTTAAGAAATATCTCTGGTTTGTGCAATAGGACCCTCCTCGAAAAAGATACACATGATTAGCACATTCGCAAGAAGTTGGTAGAATCATCACAGCGTTAATTCGTTGGATTCGTTTTTTCTTAATAACTTTGTTTATGTGTATGTATGTATCTATGTATTTATATTTTTTTTTCTTCTCTGCATTTTTAGTTTTTCTTTAAGTTGCACCTGCCATGTTGTCTCTGCACCACCCTAAGGTCGACTGGTAGAAAATGCCTAAGGCATTAAGTCCGCCTTTGTACAGTGATTTTACTTGTGCATAAAGTTTTAATAAATAAATAGATAAATTAGTTTAAATCCAGGTTTTTTAGCAAATATTATAAGGACCACTCGTGTGTCTGTCTGTATGTCTGTCCGCCTTTAGTTTTGAGCACGGGGGTCAATTTTGGGGGACAAATAAAATAGGTAATTCCAAAAAAAAGTTATTCAAACTGTCCTGTTTGTGACATACCAAATGAAAGGGCTTATTTTCATAATTTTATAATATACAGTTTTGAAGTTATTCAAGAAATTAGACGAATACATCCACCTATAAAAAGTCTATATTGTTAAAATAACATGTAACAAAAATGAAATTCTTTCGGAACCTTTACACGCGCATCCGACTCGCACTTGGCATTTCTTTTTTTTTTTTGAGATTTTTTTTTTGTATTTAGAATTGCTATAGATCACCTTGCTAACAAAAGTACAAACCTCTTCACAATAATAGTTTAGATAGATTCATTGTCATCAATGTGAATAGTCAAAAAGAGCCTGATTTATTCAGCAAAACCCTTTTACATGAAGCGAAACGGAAATATCAGAGCATCAATAAACTTCAAAGGGTTTACACCCTGTCCCCGATTTATGAATAATAGCTTCATAACCCTAGTAGTTCCGTCCGATAGACCGGCTGTGACTGTAATATCCATGTTGTAGCCGTCCAGATGTTTCTGGGCCCTACCATAGAGCACGGAAAAGCCTCGGCAGCCACAGCTAAACTAAAGGCAAAAAACCTAATACGGTTCATCATATTTAGCCATCCCTGCCTGTGCCGTATTCTATGTGTCAATCAACGTTTAACAAAAAAACTTACCAAGCATCTATATCGCCACAAAAAGTAACTCAGCGACATCTATGCAGCCAGAAACGAACTACGTCAAATAAATCTAACTTGAGATTTGAATATAATACAACAGCCCAAATATCAACCTATCAGACACAACATCCGTGCTCGGAGGATCCTCCCTTTTCAATGAAGGTTTGCGGTGGTTTACACCCTGTTCGGCATGATTCTAATTTATTTATTTATTGAGAAATACCAACTACATATTTACAAAATATTTTGCATAAATTGTACACTGCTCTTTGTTCTGTGTTAATTATGCCACTTACATTACATTAAATATAATTCTAGGAAATCATTTTACTATTTTAATAGATGAAAACAATTTGTTTTAAAAATTTTAAAACTATCAATTAAATGAAATATAAACGAGATTAAATGAATTGAATGAATTATTATATAGTTATTAATAATATTGAAAAAAAAATTAATAGTGACTAGTAGACTACTTCTATAAAGGTTAGAAACTATATTGCCAAGTTTCACACAAATCCGTTCTGTTGTTTTTTGCGTAAAAAAGTAACAACCAACCATCTATCCTAAAACACTTTCTCTTTAAGAATATTGATTTTGATTAGTATACTAAGGGATAGGATTGGTATGTTATTTTGTTTAGTGTCAGTACAAGCTTTCACGGTCTTAAATTTATCGGCCGGTCTCAATAACCTTTGACCAACTTTACTGTCAAATTAGCTACCAACAGCCTTTAAAACATGACGTTTCAGCTACTGTAACTGGACGTTATTGAAACCGTCCGTAAGTAACCATTTTTTGTCATGGATAATCAAATAAAAAGGAATTCTGTTCCATTCCGTTAGTAATGGCGTTAGTCGCTGCCAGAGTGATGTTTCCGTACTCTGTCGGCGACCCTCGATAGTACAAGCAGTTTAGAAGTGTAAATGGATTCCGCACATACTTTATCCGTGTTCGCCTTTTGGGTGTGTTTGGCGCTTTGATAGTTTATTCCTTTTCGTGAATGATGACAGAGAGATTGCGGCTCAAGATGTTTTGGGGGACCCCAAATTAGGGTTTCTACGAACCATAAGGCGTTGTTATGCAATGAAAGTCTGCCTTTCCCAATTACATTGGGGTCCCTCTCCCTGGATGGATGGACAGGGAGAGGAAAGCCAAAGGTAATATGGATTGTGTTAGGAGTGATATGAAATAAAAGGGAGTTGGTGATAGCGTGACGGCTAACAGGACAGAATAGAAAAAAAAAAACGTGTTGCGCCGACCCCAAGTAACATGGGATAAGGGCAGGTAGATGATGATAATTGGGGTCCACTCTAACCGTATGCAGCTGAATACCAGTATTTTATATATGGCGTGACTATCTGACCTCCGCAACCCAGTTACTGGGTCACAATATAAGCGATGATTATCAATTTGATTGTAAATAAAGGTGTTGCTATGCCTACTTATAGTCACATCTCAGACCATTTTTGTTTATCTTTTTGAAAGATACAAACGACTGTCTTCTGACTAGCCTTTTTTCTCAACTATATTGGGGTCGGCTTCCAGTCAAACCGGATTCAGCTGAATACCAGTATTTCACGTGGAGTGGCTATACCACACCTCCACAACCCATTAACTGGGTAACACGGTGGTTCTTGGCAAGACTGGAGTCAGATTTATTTATTCTGACAATCCGTAAGGACTGCCAAAGATCTACAAATGACAGTCGGGACCAACGGCTTAGCGTGCTTTCCGAGGCACGGAGGAAACCCGGTATGTTAAAATGGTCACCCATCCACAGACCAACCTTGGCAAACGTTGCTTAACCTTGATCGACCCGTGCGGCTGATATTCTTTAGCCACGAGCTCCTCTAAAGATACACACGTTTGTAACTTGGATTATTTAGGTAGAAATACTACAAATAACCGAATCGGTCAACTGACTTTTGTGATGATATTGAAATGAAAAATATTGAGGAAAGATTTATTTTATACCACCAAATAACAAATTTTTCACCCAACATTGTTTACTGACTTGAAACCGAGTGAAAAAGTGGACAAAAATAGCTGTATTTCTTTAGGAAGTTTCTCAAAAAGATGGCAACGCGTGTTCGAGCCACTGTGAATACAGTTGAGTACAATTTGCTTAGGGAGGTATGCCAGAAATAATAATATCTTGGGACAACTCACACACGGTCATCCGATCCCAAACTAGGCAGAGCCTGTACTATGGTAACCAGACAACTGATAAACATACTTATATATTTCTAAATACATACATATTATAGACAAATTACACCCAGACACAGAACAAATGATCATGCTCATCACACAAAGATTTGTCCTGGGTGGGAATCGAACCGACGACCTCCGGTTAAGCAGTCAGGGTCACTAACCACTCGACCAACAGGCAGGAATTGTGTCTTATTTTCATCTATATAAAAATAGAAGTCAGCCAAATGGTAGCAGGACTGTCTTTCTTCTTCAAATCATCATATCGGCCTAGCATTTCCCAACTTAGTTAGTTTAGCGGAAGGGACTGTCAGACTCTTACTGACTAAAACCCATCCGTGTTCCTCCAAATGCCCTTGCATTCCAGGGCCGCGGCATCTCTTTCGAAGAAATTCCGCAACCCTGACAGGGACTTGCCCTAGCAGGCCCCGTCTATTATGCTGATATTCCTTTGAGGTGCGTGTGGAACACAACGCGCCATCGACTCGGGCCAAGTCCTTATGGGACGGCGGGCCACCCATCGCTCGCCCTGCAATGGGTGGCCGACGCCCGGGGTGTGTGCTTCTGCTACGGCGACTGGGGCGTGAGGTTTGCCAATCCCTCATGCGTCCTACCTCCTCCTTCGCATGCATTTCTGAATACGATTCCTCTTAGTAAGAGCCCTTGTCCACGGTAACGTTTTTTTCTCGGATGGCGGAATCCGGCGTTTTGACGGAGACGGATGACGGATGACGGAGACTGATCACGGTTGACCACTGCGCCCGGATCCGATTCGATTTCGAACGATATATCACTCAAATGCGGTGTTACTAAGATATCGGGTGCATGTGCCGTTAATATGGAATTTACACTAGAACGCCGACAACTTCTTGCCATATTATTGTACGTACGAAGACGCAGAAGACAAAAGAAGTTTTTGGTTCACCCTCTTCTGCTAGAGAGATAATCTTGGACGTCGGACGTCGAGTGGACAAAGAAATTTAAATGTATAGGCCGCTTCTTCGATCCGGTTTTTTCTCGGATGACGGATCCGTGAGACGGACGCCGTGGACAAACGGCGTAAGACTGGTTATCGGGCTTCCGACAGCCATTAACCACCTCTTTAAAATTTATACACGTGGTCTGCAATGGAACAATAGACTTTGGGTATTAAATATATTGGGCTGATTGGATAATCAATGCTAGTATCAACTGGCAACGCAACATACACGACTAGGCCCAACTTCATTTAATTAACGCGTGTACGTACATACAAAGGGTTTACAAAAGCGATAAGTGAACTAACTTTTCGTGTACAAATTGTTACTAATGAACTAGTTCCATTTAGATAATGAGGTAACTTAATTACTCTCGTTTTAATTGTAAAATGGAAAACACAGTGTTGGGAAGTTGTAACTGAGAATTTTTGCTGCTTCGTTTTGTAAATAATGTATTTTCCCTTTACAATTGGCCTTTATGATTGTGCAAAAGCTTTTCAAATTAAATTCATCATTGAATAGTTTTTTCTTTCATTTAATTTTTTCCTTTCTTTTATTTATTTTTCCTTTATCAACTTAATGGACTTACTAGAACATTGACCTCCGTTTTAATGAGATTGAAATGTCAATAAAACGCACTTGAATAACTCTTACTACGATTTTCCAATTTGTGTCTATGTCGCAGCCAATTCATAATTCAGCCGTTTAATTGCCGCCTAGCCTTTTCATTGAACGGCGCCGTTTAATAAGCGACCTGTAAAAGTAAAATTTAATACAGATTACACTAGTTTCTAATGGAGGATCACCACTGGCTTGTACTAACAGAATCTTGGTCGTTTTGTTCTGTGCTTCTCTTCCAGCAACCCCTGCTGTATCTGCTTCGACGACTATGTACTCGTATTCAGGTTCATCTGTATCATTTCGAAGTAATTTGATTGTCAGTACAGCGAGACAAATCAGTCAAGTTTTTATCCAACTTAGACTGAGAGTCCGCAATTTCTGACGTCAGTTTTACAGACATTGATAATATTTAATGTGCAATATCAAGGAGGTCGCTGGAACATGTTGGATGAGGATAGCAAGGGATAGACCGTTGTGGAGAACACTTGAGGAGGCCTATGCCAAAGAGCAAGACAATCACAGAACCGGTGTGTAATATAAATAATAATATATCATTACGTTGCTTTCATAAACAACCATGTTTAATATTAGTAGTACACAAGATGAAATGTAGCATATAACACTGTTAATAAAGGCTTTTATTATTATTAATAATATCTCGTATTGCGCAATGTTTCACTTTAATATCTTAGGTTAGGTACTAAAATTCGAACGCTTCATAAGACCGTTTGCCTGTCTGACTCCTAATAACAAATAATAAAATAAAACCAGACCCGCAATCAATTCGCTCCTGACCGGATTTCTCTTTCTAATTACTGTCGAAACGTCACTCGAGCCGAACG
Source organism: Mamestra configurata (assembly GCA_002192655.3). Lineage (NCBI taxonomy): Eukaryota > Metazoa > Arthropoda > Insecta > Lepidoptera > Noctuidae > Mamestra > Mamestra configurata. Next base: position 93,978 of record NDFZ01004536.1, read on the forward strand.
ACGGTAATTCAATCATCATTCACTTGATTAACTTGCCCCTAAAAAATATATTTTCCGTCAGAATCAATACGTGCCGCAGAATTTTCCCTGTTCTATGGCAAGAGAACATAGAATAACTAGCAATGAAATGGTGAATAAAATGATATTTCAAACTTTTTTGAAATAGGAAACAAGCATATTACAAATTAGAAGATTACATTCAGGATAAGAATGCTTAGAAACATGTTGGTCCTGCTCCATAGGACAATCAAGGGTGTAGACAAAATCAAACTGGTTGATTTTTAAATTAACTTTATAGATACTGTTTCTTTTTGTTGTTTTTATTTTTCTGTTGACTCACACACTGTTTAATTAATGATTCCAATATTTGTAAATATGTGAGACTGTGAGTACCATTTACCTAAATATCTTTAGAATATGAATAAGTTTACTTCTACTGGTAATACTTTGTTCTTATAGTAGCATACTCTGGGTGCATCGTCCTCACATAATATTAAATTAATGTTTGTGTACCAAATTTCGTAAAATCATTATTTGAAAAGAGTAACTATGGAGTTTCTTGTCCGTTCTTCTCCATAAGAATCTACCTTTCCGAATGGACAGTAGAGTCACTTTATTAATGTAATATTATTATTTTACTGAACTGTAAATGATGACGTTCAAAAGTGCCGTTTAATGGCCTAATTGAAATAAACGTTTTGACTTTGACTTTGACTTCGAACAATAATTTTATGGATTTGGTTCACATAATAATAATCCGACTGCCACGGAGAAGGCATTTTTTTCATGCATTTTAAAAAGAGGTTTTACTGTTTATACCGGTACGGTGTGTTATTTTTTTGTAGAGTGTGTGTAAAGACGTCTTCAATGATACGAATATTATGCAGCCATATTGAAATTGGGGACGAATTTCACGTTTTGAAGAGGGTTTTTCCATCTTCCTGCGATTTTTCACGTGCCATCAATTTAAAAGAAAAATGTTTGCCGGTCTGAAGTTTGGAGGAAGCGTATTCCAAAGTGATGATCGCAGGGACAAGGAAGGATGAGTGGACATAACCAGAGTGGTAAAAGAGACTGATATCTCTGGAACTTTTTACGAGCCGTTCAGTCTTATTGGTGAAATTTGCCCTGGGGTGCATCTTGTAATTTGAATCTCATGAGTGGCAATTTACACGTAGCAGCACTTGTCGTGAAAATATTATGTCCATGTTTAAATGCTTTGGACAATTATTTATTTAATTTATTAGCTTTTGCACGCGACTTCGTACGCGCATTTCTCATCTGTACCTGTAGGAATTTTGGGACGATTTATACATATGAACTGTTATCTTGAATTACTCTACCTATTGCTGAAAATTGCATTAAAATCCGTTAATTAGTTTAAAAGATCTAAGTGAACAGACAGCGAAAGCGACTTCATTTTATACTATGTAAAGATGTACACACATATAAATAATATATTGCATTGTCGGTTATATTAAACAGGACCTTGATAAACTCAGTATTTTAGAAGACTCATTTATAAACCTGCAATTAAAAGCACATTTATATTTTTTATTAATATAGTACCAATTGAAACCGTCTCTTTTCCAGAAAGTATCACCACAAGTTCGACGAATAAATGAAAAAACTGCATTACTTTTTTAAGTAAAAAACACAGATAAAACTTTTACATATCAATATTTATTAAACTAAACTTTTGTTCAAGTTAGCACTATTCCTAATACGCTTTTTTATTTTTTTATTTAACAATAATTATGAATCACTTTTAAAAATATTCTGTATGTACGTAAAAGAATAGCACCATCCCATCACTTCCCGTGGGTGTCGTAAGAGGCAACTGAGGGACTCACCAGAGAATGGGCAGCAGCATTCTCTGTGCATTGTAACAGCTACACTGTCAAAGTCAAAGTCAAGTCAAAGTCAAAGCATTTATTTCAAATAAACCATTATCAGGTACTTTTGAATTGTCAAAGTCAGTCCGTCAAAAACATGAAGCTATTTGCTGTGATCGTCAACCCGCCTGCCAAGCGTGGCGATTATGGCAAACCCCCTTTGGGGGAGGCCAAGGTCTAGCAGTGGACGTCTTTCGGCTGATATTATGATTTAAGAAATAGATAAGAAGGAAACAGAAAAAGCGGTACTTACTAAGGTGTTGCTCATTATACAGAAATCTCTTTAAATTAAATTTATTTGTCTTTTAAGGAAACGAAGCAAAAGTGTACGGGTCGTAGCCAGTTCCTTTTGGAGCGGACAAAAACACGTGTCTCATAGAAAAATATGCCATAATTCGGCAGCTGTCAAGAATCTGTTAAGGAATTCTACTTTAGTCAAGAGAAGATTTTCTTCCGATCGGTGTGTCACCTGTCAAATGTCACATTTTCCCAGATTCGGTCTGCCCCATAGACAAAATGCATGAGTTTATGTAAGTGTTTATTTGAGTGCAAATAACTGTGCCTTATATAAATATAAAGCATACATATTTCTTAATATTAGATTTTGCTATAGATACCGCGGGCATGATAGTTTAAAATTATTCAAACTACAAATAGATAACCGGTATCCCGTAGTCATATATATTTCTAAATACATACATATTATAGACAAATTAAACCCAGACACAGAACGAATGATCATGTTGATCACACAAAGATTTGTCCTGGGTGGGAATCGAACCCACGACCTCCGGTTTAGCAGTCAGGGTCACTAACCACTCGACCAACAGGCCAGTCACTATGTATGTGGATTTGTGATATGCGTAGCTACAAATACATGTAGTAAATAAAAAAAATAGAAACAATTACGGACCCAGTCGTGCACAGCAAAGTATACAGAGAAAGTGCGCTAATTGTTATTAAGTGTAAATTACACTAACACTGAACATTCATATTATCAGAAACAAAACTCCAATGTATTCTTTAATCCATAAATTCTGATAAATTAATTAGTACCACACTTTTTCAATTAAACGAGAGGGCAGTTTCGCAATAAATAACCTCCGTAGCTTCGACAGTGAGAAATAAGTAGCTTTCTAGAAAAGTCTAGTGAATTAAATAATTTATCGTAGGAGAAAGAATAAATAGAACGTTTTATCAAGAACTTGTGCCAACATGAGAGAAAAGTAATTAGAAACGTTTGGCTTGTATTCACTGACGGACTAGGCAGAGTTAAATGGAATTGTACATGTCGCTTCTTTGCTTCAATAACGTGATAAGTCCGACGATTCATTTGTTTTTTGGAAAAACTAAATCGGTCACGGCGGTTTCAATTATCAAATAAAAAAATTAAAAACCGTCGGACTTATCACGTTATTGAAGCAAAGAGACGATGTACACTCACATTAATTCAGTTTCGTTGTTACTTACAACAAAACTGTCCCTTTTTTTGTTTATTAGGATTGAAAATCATCAAATGACTTCTTTCGCTCTGGGCGGAGTGGATGTGTCAGACTCTTACTAACTAAACCTCACCCGTGTTTCTCCTAATGCCCTTTGCGTTCCTGGGCCGCGGTTATTCTTTTGAACAATTCCACAACCCTGTAGGCACTCCTTAGCTTTGCATGATAAGGAACGAACTTATTATAATAGGGATGTTGCCCAGGTAAAAAAAAAATATGATTCTATTTAGTCCGTCAGTTAGATTGTCGATAAATATTGGACACGTATTTTTTATTTTAAAAAATAATCGTGAAAAATTAACATGTTAGATTCACGTTAAAATTATAGTTGACTTTACAAGCACATTCTATATGCGAAAACGATTTTCAATAAGTCGTAAAGTAAGCAATTGACCACGCGACATTTCAGTCTCATATTTTGGCCAGTTTTGATTTTTTTGCCATCATTTTTTTTTTTTTTTTTTTTTTTTTTTTTTTTTTTTTTTTTTTTTTTTTTTTTTTTTTTTTTTTTTTTTTTTTTTTTTTTNAATACAGTTTCAACAGTACCTAGTGAGTGTCAGTTTTCGCGAGTTTTGTCAATGACGAAGTCAATTAATCGTACTTTCATCATTCGGAATCAATAAAAGGTTTATTCTCTTCAAAATTAGAGTGAACAGGCTTCTTCTGGGTAAGCTCGCTCCATCGTCGACTTTGTCTCTGTCATCTATGACCTAGACTAGAGTCAAGAGCAAACCCATATTAAATAAAAAAATTAAAAAAAAATATTTACTACTTCGTAAATATTTTAACAGCCTTTGGTTTGACAGGCATAATAGTTGTCTGTCATAACATTTTTCGTCTTCACCTTTTCATTCATGATTTGCCATTAACTTTTTAAACGAGACAAATTTCTAAAGAGGTCCTGGTGTAAGAAGAATTCAGTAGTACCTACTACTAAGAATACTCGTATGAAACCTCTCAGAGTTTCACTGGACATTGTATTCCAACGTATCAGCAAATTGAAAACCGCAGGCTCGTGCTCAAACTGAATATACGAATGAATTGTCTCTAAATCTAGGTTAGACCTGAAGATGGATGAAATAGGAAATAGTTGCCAACTGGGAGCTTCGGAACTTTAAGGTAGATTCTTGGCAGGGAGTCAAGAAGTTGTGGTTCGTGAAGATGGGTTTTTAAGTATTTGCTTAGATTGGCTGAAATTATATTTTTCAGACTAATATAAAATAAGTAAACTGTAATGACCAGTGATCGGATAATCTGGCGCTATATATACCTAAACTTCTTCCCGTGAAAGAATAGTATGGACATTCCTTTCTGAATAAATAAGTAATCCCGGGTTCGAACGATTCCGGGGTCCGGGATTCTGAAGAGTATGTCCGTATTATACTTTCGTGAGAATAAAAGTGAAGTTCAGGTATATTAGCGCCCAATTATCTGATCACTGGTAATATCCCTATGAAAGTGTTAGTATTTTTTTTAATAACCTATTTTGTTCCACACTTTCTTTTTCCAACCATACAAGTTGCTGTTATTTCTATTAGAAACCTATAAAATGTTCCAAAGGAAGAATGGAGTCTAAAGCAAAACAGGTCAGTAGATAAACTGCAAATATTTTATACTGTGGCGTAGGTAAATTTATCGCGGAGAGGTCGGTGGTCATCGGCAAGACATCGTGAATCATCGGCGTGTTAGACATGAGGGGTCGCCGGCGGAGGTAACATTTTCAATGCCAAAAGGCTCGAATATAACCCAGCCTTAAAGGCAAGTTTCTTGGTACGCGTGATATCAAAAAAATCAGAGGTTCTAAAGCTGCAAATAGGAGAGGTTTCTGGCGTCTTGTTTTTTTAATACGATTTTCACGGACTATTTCACGTTTTTTACCAATTGCGCCTTTTCGACACCCCCTCGATGACTTATTGTTTGAAATTAAACCACTACTTTAGAACTCAAAACCTGTGAAACTGGCCTTAAAGAGTTTGACGCTCTAATATCTCCGTGCGTCCCGAGAAATTGTGGACTGACATAAACTGGCAACCAATCAGCTCTCTGGTCTACAATTTATCTGTTTTGGTGTGATAGTTAAATTGGAAACTTGGCCCCGCGTTGGTTTTTGTTTTCTCTGAATAGACCAATGAGAACCAATGAGAGTTTCCAGGTTTACTAAGTATTAAGTCAGTCCAGAATTTCTCGGAATTATTTCGACTATCAAATTTGATGCTCAAAAAAGTATTCTAAATATTCAGTTGATAATTTACCAAGAGTTTACAATCTCTCAAGATATTTTATATTCTTACGGATTTTGCCATTTTCCGGTGACATATATAAACCAAACTATAAAAACCCTTCATTCGAAAGGAGGTTCTTTACTCTTTGTGTAAGTAGATAAGGCACTAAAGAACTCGGAGCTTATGAATAAAAGATACGCGCACATATTAGCTTCGAACGTAATTGAATGCTGTTTTATGTTAACCTTTAACGGAAACTGCGAATACTCATCTTCGGATATAAGGTTATGTAAATTTGTTGTAAGAAAGCCAGTTTTTAGGGGTTCCGTAGTCAACAAGGAACCCTTATAGTTTTGCCATGTCCGTCTGTCCGTCCGCGGTTTAGCTCAGAGACGCTTAGTGCTAGAAAGTTGAAATTTGGTATGGGTATACTACATATTAATCAAGCCGACAAAGTGGTAAAATAAAATCTTTAAAAAAACATTTGCCCGTTTTTTTTAATGAAAATTAGTCATATGCCTCCTTCCGCTCTGGACGGAGCGGAAGGGAGTGTCAGACTCTTACTGACTAAAACCCACCCGTGTTCCTCCAAATGCCCTTTGCGTTCCAGGGGGGCTACTCTCTTAGCCCGAGGTCCGTAGTTTCGGGCTTAATTGCGGGTGTATTCTAGTCCGTATCACCTAACCACTAAGAATTAATGACAACACGATTTATTCTTAGTTCGGGTTCGGAACTAATCGTAAGTCTGTAGGTTTTACGGAGTAAAATATGGCCGCAACTAAGCCCGAAACTACGGACGGGTTTATAGAGTAGCCCCCCAGGGCCGCGGTGACTCATTCGAACAAATTCCGCAACCATAGAACTTTTCAGTCTTACAAAGCTTAGATGGATATGCTTATGATGGGAAAGATTTCATGAAATATCGTGCCACGTAAAGGCTCTTAATAAAATGTGTTTATTCAAAACTCAAGACTCAAAGAAATTATTTCAATTAAACCCTTAACAGGCACTTTTGAATTGTCAAAGTCGGTCGGTCAAAAATATGAAGCTATTTGCACGTTCCAAAGCGTAGAATATATTATCCGTCTGGTTGTCTGAATGTCAGTTCGACCGTATTTCTAACCCGAATGTCTGTCAGTTTATTAGTTTAACTTCCTGCCTGTCCATCAGATCTGATGCCTGTTCATTTGAGTCCCGATCTGCGTGTAATTCTGTCTGTTGGATTTTCTGTTCATCATTTCGTCTGCCAATAGGGGATATCTGACTGCGCAGCAAATAACGCCGACTATTTTGCAACGAAGCTACTGGAATTATCGAAAAGGTCGGATTACAGTACAGTATATGTATTAACAAACCACTTTTTCACGTGACTTCGTACGCGCATGTAGCGGCATCAATACCACATGAAAAAACTAAGAAGCGAAATTTGTACGTCAACAAGAACCGCACCGCCATCTATCCTGTCAGCGACGAACTACCAACGGAATCCTGCATCGCGCAAGCAAAGTTCTCCGTGCGATTTGAACAAATACAACAATCTGAATATCAATTATGGGGCAGTTGCCCACCAGACACAACAACCGTGTGGTCGGAGGATCCTCCCATTTTCAGTGGAGGTGTGCGGGACTTTACTCTCTGTACCGAATACCTCTATACGCATATTCTGTTTTTTCCAGTTCCCGTAGAAATTTTGGGAAATCCTCGCTTAGTGCTCCCCTTCACTCCCCAAGGAACCTTTGTACATGCCACAGCTTTCTACGACCAGTAGTTTTGGCTGTGCATTGTCTGTCAGTCGCTCACTCAGTCACCAGTAATGGAAGAATTTTATATCTATGTATTGATTGATTAACAATAATAACTAAAATTAACAAATAAAGACTTAAGTTAGGTACACATCAGTGTCTCGATGCCACCACTGCGTCGACTGTCAGGAGGACACGGCGCGGCATACGCTGGCAGAGTGTGCAGCTTGGGAGAAGCCGCGCCGTGCCCTCATTTCTGTTGTAGGCGGTGACCTCTCGCTGCCGGCCGTAGTTCATGCTATGGTCGGCAGTGAGGAGTCCTGGGACGCGGTGGTCTCCTTCTGCGAGACAGTTATCGCGCAGAAGGAGGCTGCGGAAAGGGAGAGGGAGATCACTACCACTCTCCCGGCCCGCAGCAGGCGCATCGGGCGTCGGAGGAGGGCATACGCTGCCCTCTTCCGGCCCCCCTAACTGGGTCCAGGGGCGGCGGACTTGGGGATGTCCGTCGCCCCCCATTCATCCGGACCCGAGGTGGCGGCGCGTGGTCCTCACTCCCCTCGCCGACGCGAGGTGGCCCGCAGATGCGGGCCGGCACCAGCCGGGGATTGCGGATGTCGCATACGTTCCCGCGATCCCCGGCGTAGGTGGGAGATGGAACACCGGGGTGGTTTTAGTCAGTAAGAGTCTGACAGACCCCTCCACCCGCCCCAGAGTGGAGGATTTCCATGAGGATTTCCCCCCGACATCAAAAAAAAAAAAAAAGGTACACATCAGTGTGTTGCGGACGTGGCGCCTTTTGTCTTAGTTGATTGGCAGCAAGACTCGTTGTGATAAATGACGTAATGAAGAATCGACCAAATGGTGGTTCGGATCATGCTGGGAGTCAGTCAGATGACAGCAAGGTCAGCAAAAAGCGAACTTCACGGACGCGTCATCATTCATAGTGATAGTAATTTTATTTTTTTTAATAACGAAGCATAACAATATGCTGAGATAGGGACCTTTTTGGCCTCGCACATGACGTATTAAATGCATGCTGTTCTTTCTTGTTTCTGTTAGTTATTGTTTATGATTGTTAGTTTTAATTTATTTTACTTTTCTGTTTGTTTTGTGCGAGTCCCAAATAAATATTTTCTTTCTTTTTTTATTTCTTTAATAGTGAATCGACCTTAAAGCTTGACCAGATTCGGTTGTGTGTCTGGTGGATGTCTGACCTTTTCCAAACTACCTATGTTGGAGTTGGCTTCCAATCTAAGTAGATGCAGTTGAGTACCAGTATTTAACAGAGCGACTGCTTACTGACCTCCACAACCCAAAAACAAGGTATCAGATTTTCTGATTTCTGATTCCCCGTAACAATTGTCAAAGATCTGCAAATGACATCTGGGACCAAAAGGAACCAAGGCAAAGAGGAATCTCTTAGGTGGTCAACTGGTCACCTATCCACCTATCCTCGGCAAGTGTTGCTTAAACTCGAAGATCGACCCGTGCTGCTACGATTACATCGCCGACGTCCGTCTTAAGGAAAAATACGAATTGGAATCGCTCAGTAAGTTTCAAGGAAGTTAAACTTAAAACCCAAGAGGGAATAAAATAAATTAAAAGAGTGGAAATAAGTAAGCTGCTCTTATTCACATTTATTATGCAATAGCTTTTAGCTTGTAGTGGGCGTTAAGTTCTTGAAGTCCTCTTTCTAGCTGCTTTGTTTATTGCTTTACATTTTTATTGTATTTATGGTAAGTAGTGGATTATGTGATAACGATATGGGGTTACTGAGAAATTAAATTGAGGGAAATTGCGTTTAGTTTCGATGGATATGTATGTGTGGCTACATTTTGAAGAATTATTGACTTGAAGAGAAATTTTCTTTGGGTGCGCAAATTTTAGGGTTCCGAACCTCTGTCTGGAAAAACAGAACCCTTATAGGATCACTCGGTTGTCTGTCTGTACGTCTGTCACAGTCGATTTTCTCCGAATCTGCTGGACCAATTCAGTTGAAGTTTAGTACACATATAACCTTCTATGACCTGTAGGTGGCTGACGTGTGTGATATGTAGGTAGGATGAAGAAATAAAGTGAAGTCCGAAGTA
>NDFZ01004537.1:0-21370 GCA_002192655.3 Mamestra configurata
TGCGATCAACCATAACGCAATATTAATGTGGACCGGACGGGTGTGTCCTTTCGACCAGCCGCTCGTGCATGGCCCGGACGACACTGTCCCTTCGACCACCATCACAATATCCGATTATTGCCCCCAACGTCACAATATAGTACTCCATTCATGCAACATTTACACATACCTCTAAGTTACGGACCGTCTTGCTCTGCATGAATTTGGACGTCATGTTCAATAATCTCGTGATCTGAAGTGACGCTCAGGGTATCAGACCCTGCTGTAACTGTATCTGATAGTGCAGAAAGGGTTTCGGAATTTGCGGATAGCGTATCACAACTACTTAGTCTGTCGAGGCGACCTTCATCAAGTTCAACGTTTTCCGGTGCCGTCATGGCTTCCTCCTCCATCATTAAACTAGTAGATATCTCAACTAACCCATCATGACCCGGAGGTACTGGACGCAAGTTCTCGTGCGCGTATTTTAAAGTACGATGTGAACCGGATAAACTTTGCAGCTCGTAACGATCGTTTTCTAACACTGCAGTTATTACAAAAGGACCCCTAAACTTTCTATCTAATTTGGTTTGACTACGTTCACTACTTTTGATAAAAACGAAATCGCCCTTTGAAAACGGCTTGATACTGGCACGACCCTGGTTAAATCGTTGAGTATCGGATTCCGCTGCCCTTTGTATATTTTTAGACGCGTCATGTCTAGCTGACTCTAGGTCGATACGCTGTTCTTTTTCTAAATCTGGACCTGAACACCTAATTTTCGACATGCCTAAAGAGTGTGATCGGACACCGAACATAAGTTCTGTTGGCGTGAATTTGGTGACTGTAGATTTAGTACTATTGAGTGCTAACTGAACATTTCCTAAATCGTTGCGCCACGTTTTATTGGGGTCGTTTTCGATAATTGTTAGCAAACTTTTCAAACTGCGCATCACGCGTTCTACTTGCCCGTATGCCCTGCTGGAGCCCGTTGCTATAAAATGCAGTTTAATATTATATTCTGAGCAAAAGTTCTTAAAGTCCTGACTAATATAACACCTACCTTGATCTGCTATTATGCGCTTAGGTGCTCCAAAAAGGCAAACGGCAGTTTTAAGGGCTCGAACTGCACAGGTTGCGTCTAATGAAGTGGTATGCTCTAATAGCACGTATTTAGTGAACGCATCAATGATCACCGAACAGTATTCCTAACGGTCACTTTTTCCACTTAGTTTCCCGGTAAAATCTATATGTATCGTGTGCTACGGTACCGATACTTTCGGAATGGAGTGTAGCTGCATAGGCTGAGCGCCTGAAACACCTTTCGATGCCTTGCAAACAATGCAAGAGTCAATAAATTTTCTAACACACTTGGACATCTGAGGGAACCAATACTGTTCATACAGTTTGTCCAAGGTTTTGTCACTACCCAGATGTTGCAATTCATTATGGATGTGATTAATCAAAGTCCATATCAAGGAGCGAGGGACGACTGGCAGCCATGAAATAATCTTGTTTCTTGCAACCTTCCTATATAGAATGCCATCTCTTACGTCATATGTTTGACCAACCGTTTCGGGAAAATCGTTATTGTTATGCTTGTTTATTAAGTCTTGAATTTCTGGATCTCGTTTTTGCTCTACATGTAGCCAACCCTGATGCAATTCCACAAAATTTACTGCCTTGGCTATGGCTTGGTTTAGAAGAAACTTGCGATGTGGAAGCTAAGCTATTGGGGTCTGGCAAGGCGTTTCTCGAGAGGTAATCCGCATGTTCCATGCCACGACCCTCGCGATATATGATATCGAAATCGTATGCTTGCAAAAACGCTCACCAACGATGAACGCGTGGGGTTAGATCGGTTTTCGATTTCGATACCTTTAGTGAGTTACAGTCCGTGAAAACCTTGAAACGTCGGCCGTATAGATAGTGCCGGAAATGTTCAACCGCTCGTACGACTGCCAGCGTTTCCAGTTCGTACGAGTGGTAGCGGGATTCGACTTCAGATGTTCGTCGACTAAAATATTCCACGACATGTGCCAGGTTGTTCTTTTTCTGTATTAGGATTGCCCCATAGCCCTCCGAACTAGCGTCGCAATGCAATTCAACGGGTAAATCTGGGTCAAAGATCGTCAGAACTGGTTCGGACGTAAGTATCTCTAAAATGGTATTACGTATCTTTTCATATTTTTCTTCCCATTTTATAGGACCCTTCAGTTTTGTTAAGGGGTACAACGGGCCAACAACGTTCGTAAATTTAGGGAAAATTTTCGGAAATACGATGCAAGACCCAAAAATTGACGGACTTGCGTCGCAGTTTTGGGCTGGGGAGAGTCTATTTAAGCTTGTATTTTACGCGAGTTTGGTCTCACTTCTCCGCACTGCAGAGAATATCCCAAGAAGTCTATTTTCTTTTTCATAAATTTACATTTTTTAAGGTTTGACGAGAACCCAGCGGTAGAGAGAGCATCTAAGACTTCATTAAGACGTGTGAGACCCTCGGACATGTCAGCTGAGTGACATAAAACGTCGTCCATGTAAATCAGGGGCTTATGCATCAGCTGATGAACAGCCTTCGTTATGCAGCGTTGATAAATAGGAAGGAGCATTGCGCAACCCAAAGGGCATGGCGAGATATTCGTACTGCCGCTCGGGCGTTACAAATGCTGTCTTCTCTATTGAGTCACGGTGGATAGGGATCTGGTGAAATCCTGATGCCATATCTAAAGAGAAGTAATGGGCACCACTAAGCTGATCTATTTGTTCCTCAATACGAGGGAGAGGGTAATGCTTGGGTCGTGTATTGGAGTTAAGCTCCCGATAATCGACACACATTCTGTCAGTGTTGTCTTTTTTCTTCACCAAGAGAATGGGGCTCGCGAATGGCGAAGAGCTTTCCCGAATTACACCCGCATCCAGGAGTTCCTGAATCTTTTCTCTAACGATTTGCTTTTCAATTGGCGCTAGTCTATATGGACGTCTTTGAACGGTCTTATGGGGGTCTAATAAATCAATTTGTAACTTTCCTGTTTTTACACGCCTATCGGGAACACCCTCTATGAAACAGCTAGCAAATTTGTTCAATAGTTTAATGAGATTGTCTCTATCGTCACCTGTCAAATCCGTATCTATCTGAGTAAAGTCTGGCTTGGTAGCAATCGACTCGCAAACATTAGCTTGTTCCTTAAAATGAAATATCAAGTTATCATTATCTATTTTAACGCTCACACCATTTTCTAAAATGTCCCTACCTATTATAACGGGGTCCATGAGGCAAATATCTGGTATTACGTGAAATGTCAAAGTTTGCAAAATATCTCCAAGATTTACCTCACTCGAAATTTGTGACGTACATTTTATTTCATCACCTCCAATACCTGTAAGATACACGAGATCATTGCGCGCAGTACCTGGGAATTTACAAGTGAAACTCTCTTTTATCAAAGAACAAGACGACCCACTATCAAATAAAAAGGAGACCGACTCACCGGATAACGTCCTCAAGGTACCTCTCGACCGTCGTTGTTCGTAGAGATTGACCTCCTTCCTCGCAGCAGCTCCAGCACCCTTCCCTTTTTCTTGACAATTTGTTGCAAGGTGTCCTGGACTACCGCAAANAGTCGTTGTTCGCAGAGATTGACCTCCTTCCTCGCAGCAGCTCCAGCACCCTTCCCTTTTTCTTGACAATTTGTTGCAAGGTGTCCTGGACTACCGCAAATGTAGCAGGTTACTGTCGAAGTCCTGTCGGGAGCACGTGCAGTGGTTGAGGAATCTTGTTGCTTAGTTGTTGCAGAGGAATCTTCACGTCGCTTTCTACAGTCGGCTTGCCGATGTCCTGGGATTCCACACCAATGACATCTACCGGGGAATCTTGAATCCGTACTTCGAGGTCGCTTGGAATCAGGTTCTTGGATTTCAGTAACCTCCAGTTTTCTCTTCAGTGAAATGCCGCTTAAGATTCTAAATAGCAGAGCTTTAGTAGTGATAGCATGTGCATTTAGTTCGCGGCGTATCAAACTATCCTTCTGGCATAAGATCGATATAACGAATCCGGTTATAGCTTCTTCTGGCAATTGAACCTTAGGTATACGTTCGATCATATTCCACAAGCGTAAGCCACTTTCTGATGCAGTTTCCTTAGCTCCAATTTGAAAGCGCAATATTTCATCAAAGTGATCTTGAAATAATTTTGGTCGACAAAATCTGGCCATCAAACTTTGTTTAACAGCGTTCCATGTTAGCTCATTCAAATTTAACTTGGTCAAGCAAGAGGCTGCGCGGCCTTTTAGTGCACTGGTGAGAGCCAGAAGCAAATCCACGCCCTCTAAGTGTTTGCTCAAAACTATAATTTCTGTAATCTTGCACCAACCTTCAATATCCGCATCAGCATCATCCGGATTAAACTGAAAGAGCTGCACTGCATTAGACTGGGCGCTGGTACTTGCCACCGGCGGTTGCAACGTTGCTAACATGCGTGTAAGCAAGGCTTCCATATTTCCTAACAACTTCAGGGCACTATTTTCGTCAGGTGGTCGTTTTTCTTCGGTCGGTAGCTCGTGGGATCCCACTTCTGATGTGGGCACGTGCCCGTCCATATCAGAATCAGCCATGCCCCAGCAAGTGGCAATGTGGGTAGGAAGCAGAAAATAATCACCCGAGTCACAATCAAAACTATTTAATTTAAAGTTATTTTAACAAAATGTCTTCTGAACAGAAATTAATCGAAATACAGTCACTAGCAATCAGAAAAACACTAAATCAACCGAACCAAATAAATTCCGGAACATAAACGCATAGGATTACGCGGAACAAAAGCGATTCGTCGTATCAGTGGTGCGCTCGCTGTTGAAGTCCGAAAGCAACTGACATTCAACATGGCGGCGCTGACCATCGACTCGACGCTCCGCTAGACTGACAGACGTCAAATCTAGTTCCGACGTATCTTCAACAGATAGCGCTCGCAATGCGCCGTCATATTTTATATTAAGAAGAGTTAAACAATAAAACTATTTGAGTAAAAAATGTGTTAAAAATAAACTTAAAACTAATAAAAATATTACAATCACAGCCAAGTATTATGTCACATTATGTTGCGATTAAAATCATTGATTATTATTTAACTTTCGAGATTTCAGTGTCGACGAGGACTTATAATTATCACCAATTACACTGAAATAATAAAAAATAGGTAAAATACTGTCACATTTCTTTGAGATCAGTTTCATTAATCAACTTCAACCAAACTTCCTTCTTTATTTCGAACATTTAAGTTATCTTTATTTATTTATTTTCCTTTATTGGCCTACCATCAATTGTTTACACTGTAAATATTTAAAGCAATGATCAACTATAATCTAAGGTTAGTGTAACAATTTCTTACAGGTTAAAATTAAACATTACAATTAATTGCTCTAAAAGTAAAACCTGGCATATGAATCGAAATGCACATTAACGAGATAGCTGCAACTATTTAACAATTTGCAAAGACGAGGAACGACTGAGTTTGCACTAAGTATGGTTCTGCGGAGTGGAGGGTGTAAAGGAGTAATTAAGATAGTCGGGCGTCATATGATCGTGTTCTCTTTGCATTTCCGCTGGCATAGGCTAGATGCCAGAGGAATCTTTT
The DNA here is from genome assembly GCA_002192655.3 of Mamestra configurata. Taxonomy (NCBI): domain Eukaryota; kingdom Metazoa; phylum Arthropoda; class Insecta; order Lepidoptera; family Noctuidae; genus Mamestra; species Mamestra configurata. Next base: position 5,606 of record NDFZ01004537.1, read on the forward strand.
TTGTATTCGCTCCAGTCGAAGAATGTGCGTGGAGTAATAAAGTCTCCAAATCGTACTGCAGTATTCCAAGATACTACGAACGATACAGTTGTACAACACGATCTTTGTTCGATTGCGCTTAAAACTAGCAACATTCCTTATGACAAATCCCAGCATTTTAGAGGCCTTTTTGATGACGTTTTCAACATGAGGTACAAATCTCAAGGCGTTGTCAAAAACAATTCCTAAGTGTTTTAACTAACGAGTCTATGTCCCTCTAAAGTAATATTTGATCGTTTTCAGATTCGATTATCCTAGAGAATTTTAGGTCGTCTGCATACATAAAACATTCTGAAAAACTAAAGCATTGCGGGATATCATTAACGAAAACATTAAATAGAACCGGCCCAACATGTGAGCCCTGGGGAACCCCTGAGGACGTCTTGTAGGTTCCAGATTGGAAACCATTATTTGCAAAAAAGAAGAAACGATTTTCGAGATAAGACTTAAGCCAATTGTAAAGTATACCGGTGATTCCATACGCAGATAACTTCAACAAAAGTATATGGTGAGGCACGCAATCAAAGGCTTTGCTAAAGTCTGTGTAAATCACGTCAATCTGCTTGCTGCAGTCAATAGCATTTCTGTAAAAGGTGCTAGATTAGTGCAAGTAGACCTAGGGCATATGAAACCATTCTGAGAAAAGCTCAAGTACAGTTTGAAGTGCGCCTGAATGACTGAACAAACCAATGATTCAAAAACCTTGGCAAAAGTTGACAAGATAGAGATCTTAATCACACCTTAAAAATTAATCATGTCTATGGCAAATACGGAGATCAATCAGGGTTAGAATTATTCGCCAAGTACTTATCATAAAACCGTCTATGGAAATGATATATTGAAATGATAAAGAATAAAACCTGGGAAATTGTTCCACGACCAAAGAAACGAAAAGTTATTGGTAGCAGATTTGTGTTTGGCAACAAGAGTACTGGCAAGAAAGTACGCTTCGTTGCAAAAGCATGTTCTCAATGGCCAGGGGAAGATTTTCATACCCCGTTTCATGAAGCTTGTCTTATCCGTTATTATTTTCTTCTGTGTTTTCTTTTGCGAGTGCTCTCTCTAAATCATCGCTTAGCTGATCTGGAATTTCCTTATAGACCTCTTCATCGAGTGAACCGTTTAAAGAAGCTGTTGTACGTCCATCTGGTGGATCTCAACATAACATAACAGGGCGTCCCCTGTTGTGAGATCGTCATCGATAAGACTTGCTTTGTCAGCTGAAATGGGATTAGAAATTCACCAGATAACTGAACGTAGTAATAGCTTACTTAAACGGTTCACTCGATAAAGAGGTCTATATGGAAGTTCCAGATCAGTTAAGCGATAATTTAGAGAAAGCACTCACAAAAGAAAACACAGAAGAAAATAATAACGGATATGAACATACTTCAGATAGATAAACGCTGGAAAAAGGCTCTTGATAAATGTGTGCATAGTGTGTGTTTGTTAATTGAATCTTTGTATAGTTTACGCCAGTCAGGATTGCAGTTTTGAAGCGTTGCTGCAGGATCCGTGTGCATTTATTGCATAGAAAGGCAAGTGAATAATGTTAATTGGTAAATAATTATGTTGATGATATGATTATTTCTACAAATGATGATGTATGGATGCAATGGGGAAGATATCTACTAGTTTAGGTATTGAATTTAGTCGAGATGATGAAAATAGAGTGTATTTAAGTCAAAGATCATATATAGATAAAGTGGCCGAACGTTTTGGTATGAGGGAGTGTAAATCTGCTGTCACACTCATAAATGTGAATGTAAAATTAGAAAAACCTAAGTGTGTCAGATATGATGTAATGGAACAGTATCCGTATCAGAGTTTGATAGGTGCGTTGATGCATCTGGCCGTATCAACAAGACCATACATCGCGTATGCCGTCAACTACTTAAGTCAATTCAATATAAATTATGATATTGAACATTGGAAGGCTGCTAAACGTGTGCTGAGGTATTTAAAAGATACATCGGGTTACTGGTTAGTGTATGCATAAACAGGTTTGCCTCTTTTCGGTGTGGTTAATGCAGATTGGGGAGGGAACATGATAGATCGTAGATTATATTCCGGTATTGCTTTTATTTAAGCAGGTGCCCCGAAAAGCTGGCAGGCGCGTAAGCAACAAACCATTGCCTTATCGAGCACCGAAGTCGAATATATGGCTATTTCGGAAGCTACTAAAGAGGCCATAATATTTGCGTAGTTACATTGGGATTAAGTGTGAATGTGTGAAATTATTCAATGATAATCAGGGTGCGATTAAACTTGCTCAAAGTAAAAATTACCATTCACGAACGAAACATATTGATGTAAGGCACCACTTTATTCGAGATATATGGAAACAATGTATGATACAATGATCTTAGATATTTGTGTACTGACCGAACGCCGGCTGATGTTTTGACCAAGCGTTTAAGTGGGACAAAGGATCATGAATGTCTGCGTAATTTAGGTATGATGGATGAATGTACATACATACATGAGGATACATACTCACGACTTCGAGGAGAGGTGTTTAATTAAAACAAAGCGCGTGAGCAGTGCCTAATACTATCCGGAAGTAATTAGTTGTCTCGTGCCGCGCTGCTAACATTGTCATACTCGATGTGTTATTTAAAATATATCATAGTTCTAACGTGCTTCATTATCCCTTCAATTTACCATGTAAGTCTTATTAGATTAAGATAATTTAGGTGTATTTTAAGTGTACCTATCGTATCGTATATATTTATAGAGTAGAGTAGGGACTCCATTTTCCGAACTTAGACTCCCATTCGGTCCGTTGTGCGTATATATATAATGAATCGCTGAAATGTATGTACGCGTCGTTATGTTGTCAGAATCAATCAATTTCAACATTCTGTCCTCGACTAAGAGAAGCTCCCGTCATACCAGTGGTATGACTCGGAGCTCTCTCACTTTAACTCCCGTTTTCGGACCTAACTTAAGCTCCATGTGCCCTAAGCTCCATTTGCCCTACTGCCCAACCCATCACTAATTGCCCATTCCATAATTTTATAACTGCCCATTTCTTTTTTTCAACTGATCATAATAACATCCGAGAAAGAGAGAGAATAACATCGAAGTTTAAATAAAAGTTGTAAAATTGATTACTCTTTTTAAATGTAACACTTTTCGGTAACAATCTCGCTGTAAAAACTTAGGTGCTGGATTGACAGCTCACTTCATTTAAGTTATCACGGTGAGATGACGTTTACAGCAGTGAGATTCTGTAAAACTCTCACCGTGAAAGTTTAAGTGAAGTGAACACGAAGTGAGCTGTCAATCCATACAAACAAGATGGAATGACAGTTCACTTCTTTTTCACTCCACCTAAGTTTACACGGTGAAATGTTGACAGAATAGAGGGGCAAATTAGCAATGCTAGTTTAGAACTCTTCTTTCCACAGATGAACTGATGAGCTCAGGAAAATTTTCTAACAGCAGTAGAATCACCCTTAAATTGATTACGTTCGAGCAATGTCATAATATTATTCATTAGAACACAGGCATAATAGGAGTATTGTCTAGCACTGTATAAAAAATTCTTTTTTGGTATCGTGAGAACATCGGTCAAGATCGGAGAATATCCATGAGGATCGGAAATCCTCATAGATGTATATGGGGCAAGCAGCCCGGGTCTGGCAGACCCCTACTGACTAAAACCACCTCGTGTTAACTCGCATTCTTGCACCGGGGGCTACGGGAGCACTTAAGCAATCTTCAACACAGCCCCCAACTGGTCCCAGCCCGTCCGCAGGGACGGGCTGTGACCAGTCTGAACAAGCTAGGGGAGTGATTTTAAACTCATTTAACCCCGTGAACAATACGCGCCACCACCTAGGGCCCTATATAATGGGGGGCGACAGACGTCTCCGAGTCCGCAGTTCCTATACCCATTTAGGGTGGCCGGAAGAGGGCTGTTGAGATGTGTGAATGGGCAGGAAAAATGAAAATTGTAGACTGGAATTGTAAAACACGTATGTATTCCGAAGAACGAAGAAAACACAACAAAAATGTAGGTAGACTTAAAACTAATTCACTATCACAACAAACGCCTAATGAATCTTCAATGTAATAAGTTGCATAAAGTTGTATGAATATAAAATGTCTTTGAAGGATTATTATAGCAATCGTTTTGGATTCTAAAATTAAATCTAAACATGCCCCCGAACGTTGAAAGGCCATCTTTCAACCAAAATCACAGAATTTACGGGCAGTGAGCGTATCTTGCTGCATGCACGTCGGATACTTCCACTCGCAGTTCCATTTTCGGCCACACGACTGACTCCATTACGTCCTGCGTAGACTACTAAGCCCGGCCTAATCGCCATTTCAATGGTGATAGATAATCTTCCTTTACTATAACAAGGCGATCAGTCTCTAACGACCGGTCTCAATAACGTATTATACCTTTAACTAACTGTCAAATTAGCTGCCAACAGTTGCTGAAACGTCATTTTTGCCTTTGTAACATGCCGATTCAGCTGCTGTTGGTAGTTATTCAGACCGGCCGTATGACTGCCTTTGAAGACCTCCATTTTGTCCGCTGTTTTATTATACTTACTTTCTATTCCACCTCGACCAGAAGTGTTGACGTAATGCCTCTATTCTCTCATATCGCTTCAAGTGAGTAACGGAAGCAGCTTCGTACGCCCTGCGTCCTATCAGGAAGTACCCAGGTATCAGCGGCAGAAGGTCATTAGATTCCGATGACAACGGCGTGAGCGGGCGCGAGTTCAGGAGTGCTTCAGTTTGAACCGGTGGCGTCGGTAAGCGGTGCGTTTTGCACGCCACGTACCCTAGTAGCGGTTAGTTGCAGCGGCCGCGGTGGACGTATTTAGGTAGTCAAAACGTGCTCAAAATCATAGCGTTATCAAAATTATCCCTTCTCTGTTTAGAAAGCAGTACATTTTTAAAACAAGATATTCTTAATATGAGAGAAGGAGTGCACGATCGTGCACTCCTTCTCTCATATTAAGAATATTTTCCGGAAAACATTGTTTAATTTCTTCCCCGTCGGGGATGTTTTGACATCCATATAGGCGGTCGATTCAAAATTTCGGTGATAAATGCTTCGGTATCCATTACCGCCACAAAATCGTCTATTTTTGTTTTTGTTTTTAGCTTCGCCGCTGAGTCCGTCACTCCAACGCCGCTGTCCGGGGTCGGATAAAACCGCGCGCGTTTTCGCTATGAGCGGCGTCTCGTGGCGTGCTTCAAACATTTTAATACTTTTGATCTTACCGCTCGCCGCCCCGCGCTAAGCTGCCGCTCACAGCGGCAAGGTCGTGAACGGCCCGTAAGTCAAGTTGCCGCTAAAACCGAGTCGCAAGAGGGGCGAGTACTAAAATGCTCCGGCGTTCCCGCTAATTCTGTTTACAGCTAATTAGTAGGCATGCTTACTTATTCTAATATAATGAAGGCCAATTACAAGTTTCCACTTACAAACCAACAAATAAAAATAAAAAACGACTATAGGTAGGTACTTACACTATAACTATACTATTATACTACACTATAAAATATATGCACATCCAAAAATGCTTCTAATGTTTTTTAGAAATTTATATTTTTATGTTGGTTCGTTCGTTTATTTAGTCTAAACTAAAAAAGAATGAAAAAAAAGTAAAAGAATGAAATAAACTCTGAAAGTCAAAGAAAAATATTGTTTCAACAACAAGAAATGCTTGTGAAAAAATGATTGCAAAGAATTCGTTTTAATTACAAATTCCAGTGTTAAAAAAAATGTCAAATTCCCGGCAGGTCGCATTAAATGCACGACTCGCTCTTATCAGATAGATAAGATAAGTCTTTATTTGCCTTAAACATGGTATAAAGTTGTTATAGTCAGATATTAATCTAAAGTCCACATGTTTAGCTAAAGGTACAGAATATATCAATTGCATGCAAAATAGTAATAATGAATTAATTGTTATTCAATGTCACAGATACTTAAGGTCAATACAATAATCAAATATGTTACTTTTATTTCAGCATTATCCGCAAAGACAAAGGTCCCGAAATGTATAGTTCGTTACGTTAAAAACGTTAACGTTAGTTAAAATGATCAAAGATAGACAAATATCTTTTCGGAGAAGCCCTGGCTGAAACCTTGAAGACTGCCAAAGCTGTTACAAAATCTGGTGCCGATATAAAAGTCGGTTACGATAAAAATAGGAAGACCACTCAACCTCAGCCATCAACTTCGCGTGCTTTAAACTGGAAGGCTCCCCCTTCGACTCGCAGGCAGTCGGGGCCGCAGAGGAGCCGCCAGCCTTTCCCGCCTGCTGGAGCGAGAGCGCCACCGCCGGCGATCCGGCCACCACCGCCGCCGCACGCCGGCTGGTCGAGGATATCGCGCTATCAGCCGCGGCCAACCCGCCGCCAGTAAATGAGGTACAGTATTGTGATCGTTTAGCGTCATTCGCAAGACAATGAGCTTACCTTACACAAGACAAAACTGTTCTTTCCTGGATTGAAGGCTATAGGATACAATTTTCTAAACAAGTCTTACAAGAAAATGTACCTTCTGTTCCTGTTTTAACACAAACTGAGCTTAATGATTTTAAAAAAATTATTGATGGGCTCATGACTCAAAAAAAAAAAAAGTCAAAAAAGTCAAAACGTTTATTTCAATTAGGCCAGTAAACGGCATTTTTGAACGTCATCGTTTACAGTTCAGTAAAAATAATAATATTACATTAATAAAGTAATAATAATAAATATGTTTATTTCTCACCACAATATTAAAAAATACATAAATTAAAATGTTACGATGATAACTTTAACATTGTGGGAGACTGGTGCCTGAGCTAAGCTGCAAGCCTGTGTTTCAGGACACCAGGACTCCGCCTTTTACATAGAAATAAATATCTCGTAAAAAAACATTTAGTATTTTACAAAGTCGGTGAACCCGAACATAATTATTGTTCAAAAAAAAAAAGAGAAAGAAGTTAGTATGATTGTGCTTATGTATGTATGTGGTATAAGTGGGTGTGTGTTGTGTATGAGAGTGTGAAAGGGTGTGTGTGTGTGTGTGTGTGTATGTCGGTGAGTGTGTGCTCGTGTATGTTTATTACATTTATAATATTACACTAAGGTTGCAAGTAGTTTTTCGGTGTCGTCGTAATTTATTTCTTGTAGGAAGGAAGTTATTTTCATTTTACACATGGTCTTATTAAGATTGACTATCGGTAGCATCGCGTTAATTTTATTATACAGAAAACCACCTAGATGGCAGAAAGTGACTCTACTATTACTAGTACTAACTATTGACTCTACTATTACTGGTACTAACTAGTGACTAACTATTGGCGCTATATCTGAATGCACTCCGTGCGCCAATCAATTTATATCGATTATTTTTCTTGTGCCTAAACCGAAAGGCAAGAAAAGGTTTATCCTAAATCTAAATAAACATATACAAACTGACCATTTCAAGTTGGAGGATTTACGAACAGCAGTGAAATTAATAACAAAAAATTGTTAGATGGCAACCTGTGATCTCAAAGACGCATATTTTTTTATTAAAAATCCATCCAGACTCCAAAAAATATCCGTTTTCAGTTGCACGATAAGTTATTTCAATTGAATATCTTGCCATTCGGTTTAAACACAGCTCCATACGTTTACACTAAATTGATGAAACCCGTCGTTGGATTGCTCAGATTGGCAGGCTTTATATCTACTATATATCTAGATGACCTATGTTTAATTGGATTTTTATATAAAGATTTCTTAAACAATATTAATATTTCAATTAAATTACTAACTGCTTTAGGATTTATTTTCAACTATGAAAAGAGTTGCTAACAACCTTCCATGAGATGCAAATTTTTGGGTTTTATTCTTGATTCCCAAAATTTGAAACAACGCCTAATTAACGAGATTTATATGTTTATGAAATTGAAACGTATCTAAATTAAAGATTTTGCAAAATTAGTCGGTTTACTAATTTCTGTCTGTCCAGCTGTAGAATGCGGCTTTATTTTTTAGCTTTATACCAAAAAATTAGAAGGTTGTAATTACCTTCGTTTACAAGGTCACGACGATAACAATCGTTACATGAGTAGTATGTAATTTGGAGGTAGACAAAGTCATGAAATCGAGTCGAGACACAGCTCAAATTCTGTGAGCTGTTTTCGTAGGTAGGGAATTAAGGTGTTTTTTGCAAAAGATTATTTAGAATCAAACCAGTCACATTAAAATTATATTATTTAAAGAGCTCAATATTCTTGTTAGGTACAACAACAAGAAATATTGTTTTCTAGTATGTATTTAAAGTTTTATGGGCCGTTTCACCGCCGCACGTCTGCAAAAGAAACTTAACTAAGAATTAGTAGGTACGCGTGGGTAATTAAAACGACTTTTGTGCATTATTCTTTCTATATTAAAGGTTTTGCTGGTAAAAACTTACTAAGGAAATACGCGCAGTTAGGAATACTAGCAAAGTAGCTGAGCTCGCACTTTAGTGAAGGAGAAAACAATTTAAATTGCTATTCCGTAAAGCTCTCACCGTGAAAACTTAAGTGAAGTGAACATGAAGGGAGCTGTTAACGTTTACATACAGTCAACGTGGAATGACGGTTGACTTCAAGCTCACTACACCTAAGTTCTTACGGTGAGATGTTCACAGAATAGACCGGCTGCTTCGACCAAAACAAAACTGCCTCAAGACAAGAATATTAAATGGACATGTTCACTTAAACTAAATATAAATAAATTCTAACATAAATACTTTAATATTACCTACACGAATGCTATTTTCTAGTGGTTTCTGTGTCGATATCGACGGCAACGAAACCACTAGCGCAGGACTTCCCAAACTGTGCGTCGCGACGCAAACAACAGAAATCGAGTAAAGAAATACTGTGTTTTCCTATTTTTAAAGGTTTTATGCGTTTGCATAAAACCTTTAAAAATAGGAAAACAAAAACTAAGTAATAAACTTAGCTACAGATCTTAAACAGTCTTTATGTTTATAAAGACTGTTTAAGATCTGTAGCTAAGTTTACAATAGACACATTGTCGAACTTTTATCGACCCTAAGCACACATTTTATAAATATTTTTCAGTCAAAGTCAAAACGTTTATTTCAATTAGGCCATTAAACGGCACTTTTGAACGTCATCATTTACAGTTCAGTAAAATTAAATTAATAAAGTCACTCTATGTACATTCGGAAAGGTAGATTCTTATGTAGAACAACGGACAAGAAACTCCATAGTTACTCTTTTCAAATAATGGTTTTACAAAATTTGGTATTCAAAATATACTTAATTTAATATTATGTGAGGACGATGCACCCAGAGTATGCTACTTATAGGAACTAAGTATTACCAGCAGAGGAAAACTTATTCATTTTCTAAATAAATTTAGGTAAATTGTACTCACATATTTACAAAAGCAAGTTCATTCGTGTCATTGATTCTACGTATCTTCTCGTTTTCCCAAACGGAGCTATATTATATATATATATATATATATACCGTAGGTATATTTTTTACGAGGACGTCGCAAAAGAATAAAACACTCACAGGGAATAACAGTACAAAAACGATTGGGAACCCCTGCATAAGAGAATAAGCCCGGCCACACACCAACCGTTTCTTTTCTTTTCTACCTAGAACAGATCAGAACAGAATTGAAACCGGGGTATCGTCACACACACCGATCACCGGGCTTTCTTAATTTGCGCTAAGAGAATAAAAAAGAATCTGTTTTCAGTGCATCGATGATTTATGGCCTGACCAATGACCAAAATCAAGTGGAAACACGAAGGGAATCCGAAGGTATACTATTTTTATGCCATTTCCCATACTAAAAAAACCCGTTTGGTGCCATAGCGATGAAATGATTTGTTTTTCAGAAACTGACACATGTATATTTAAGTTGCCTGTCCCTTTGCTTATATGGCGTCGATCCACTGTGCGACGGCCGGTTGCTTTCTTACCGGTGCGCATCGGTAGGTGTGTGACAAGTAGTACATTTTGTATTGCATTCTTGCCTTCCGGTTTCATTCTATTCTGATCTGTTATCGGTAGAAAAGAAAAGAAACGGTTGGTGTGTGACAGCGCTAACACTCGGGCAAAATGAAAAATATTTCTAACAACAATAAGGAACAAAATTCGAGATTACTCTGTCCCTTCACGTCACGATTTATCTTAAAGTCAATACTTTTTGGAATTGTTCCCATGTCGTAGCAGAACAAGTAACTACATAAAGTTAGCGGTATAAACATTCAATTCAATTACATATATCTAGGTAGGTATTGACACAAATATGGATAATAGCTAATTAATATTTTCTCACATACTTATTTAGACGTAGAAATAGCTTATACAGGTTTGGGCAATCTACATTTAATACTTAGGTATTAACAAACATATCCATTAAAAAATCTAAGCGTACGATTCATTTAGATTCTGATTCGCAGTGTAAATTCAAATTCTCTTCAGTGAAATACAATAAAGAATCTGTGTATTATTATTTAAACTAGCATGTAGGTAGTTTTTTATGAAAAAGCTTGTTTATCTATAACAAATACAATTTCATTTAAAAAAATGTCTTTGGGTACTTTATTTATAAAAAACAAACTGTTGCCATCCAAATTTTGGATAATCGCCAACCAAATCAACTTCCGTTATCTATAAATTGAAACTCTTTTTTTTGTAAACGGCATTTAATATTTTCAACGCATCAACTAAAACCACCCGAATGAAGTTATTAAAAATGAAACACTTATTTATCGAGTTCTGCTATTAAATGTAAAAGGCCTTAAACACTGAAAGAGTCCGTTAATCTTATTGAACAGAGGAGCAATTCGCGTATTTTTTTGGCGCTACTGAAACTGTTGGAAATACCTCTAATTTCATTTTAAAAAATTAGTGTTGACATTGATTGTCGCTGAAATGATATTGCGAATCAAATATGAACGCTTATTTAGTACGATAAATGGCCTTCTGATACCATTTCGCAGTTTTATAATGCAATCCAATTCAGCTTTGTATAATCGATGCAACTATAAGTTGATATGATCTAAAAGAGTCTTTCAATTAAATTGTTGATAATCGGAAAGCTCGCATTGTCAGCTATGTTCACTATGATTTTCTTACTTAACAACTAATAAATTGAAGCTATTCCTCTATCTACTTTGTGAGCATAAAATTAATAACAACGTCCATGACAGGTGATGCTGTAGGACGCAAGTTTCAGCGGAGCCATGTTAATTAATATCAGCCCGGCTGCGGCTGCGAATAAAAACGGACCACTCCGTAATAAGTTCTTTAAAAGTTTAATTTATAGGCGATATTGGCAAAAAGGAGTACTCAGTTATATTTTAGCGCAATTCATGTTGGGTCACCGTCCCCCAGTGCGTAGGGTTTCTCAGCGTTCGTCCTTAAGTAGTAAATACCATCCTTCCTGAAACGAAACAATGAACGTTGATCTCTTAGATTTAAGCTAATGTCTTTACTGTTATACAAACAAGTGTTCTTTATTTAATTAAACAAAGAAGCGACGAAAAGTTAACCGCGTTCATGAATACTTAAAATAACCATCGTTTCTTGTTCGCCGAGAACGAATCATAACAAAATGTAAATTAATCGGAACATAAATATCAAACACCGACTTTCGGTAGTCAAATTTTAAATGTTCTTTAGCATTAGGGCCCGTCGATGAGGAGTACCTATTTATTTTCACAAATATTCTTAGAAGTAACAAAACTCTGAATTCCTTGGTTCAAATAAATTAAGTGGGTGTTTTAGATTCAGATATTAAGGGCTCGAACTTCGATGGTTTCAATTGAAAATTATTCTCAGAATATTAGTCTTGACTTGTGCTTTTCCCGCGCTTTTCCACAGGAATCGTGCATTTTTCCGGGATAAAAATTAGCGTGTGGCACAGTGGTACTTGGCTATGGACTAACTTATATTACTGAGGGATTTTTTCCGCCTAACTCATAGTGCGAATGAATGCCATGTTCCCCCAAGCATGGAAACAGGCCACCGTTATCGGTATCCCCAAAACCAGGCAAGCCCAAGTCTGATCCTGCCAGTTACCGTCCCATCAGTCTACTCAACGTTCTCGGTTAAATCTACCATCAATGAGACCCTACATGTAGATCTGAAATTGCCCAACATACAGCAGTTCATGAAACGCATAGCCAAACGTTTCTTGGACACTGCTGTAAATCACCGTAACCCCCTTATCGCATCAGCCGCCCGATACGAACCGGAGATGTGGGAGACATCTCCAAGGTACGCCGACCGAGGCATACCCTCGTCACGCCCGTTGACTCCACCACTCTCCTCGAAGAGAACTGGAAAGAGACCAGCACTCTACGCAAACCACGACGTCCTTCCGCCCTCGCCGCCGAGGCCCGTCGCGACGTCCCCGTCACTGTTCGCCCCGACCCTTACTCGAGCCAACTCGCGCCGCTGAGCCTGTTGTTTTAATTTCGTCCCTAAATAATAATTAGTTCTTAGATCGATCCAGCCCATCCCTAGCTGTCCTCCTAGCGACGCCCTAAGTCGAGGCCCGTACCCCATATGGAGTGTCCTTAGCGTGTAGTCGCTTAGTTCGTAAGTTTAATAAGCCCTGGCTGGAGGTTTAATATTGTAGTAAGGTCGCCACAGGCAAGCCCGGTTAATAATACGTAAATAACAATACGTTTATTTTTCACCACAATATTTAACAGAAACTTTCAAACGTTAAGCAGTCGACAACCTCATAGGTTGAACTGCGAGAAGCCAAAAAACAAAAGGAACTAGTATACTCACTACTTAGAAGGCACAGTGGTCGATAGCCCCGCAGTCACCACTGTTGTCATAAGCTTGAGCGAGGCCCCGACGCCCTCCCTGCCCTGGAGTTGTATTCGGGAGGCACTGCGTTATCATCGAGTGCCTCCCTACCTCCGCCGCGTCGTCGGGGCTTATTTGGCGGAAAGGTGTGTCACCTATCTGGGACGTGATGGCAGATACCAGCGCCCCATGTCGTGCGGTGTTCCGCAGGGTTCGGTCTTGGGCCCGCTCCTGTGGAACATCGGGTACGACTGGGTGCTGAGGGGCGAGCTCCGGCCGGGAGTGCAGCTGGTGTGTTACGCTGACGACACACTGGTCACTGCCCGGGGGAGCTCGCACAGGGAGGCAGCGTTGCTGGCGACGGCTGCGGTCTCACAGGTGGTGAGCCGCATACGGCGCCTCGGCCTGGAGGTGGCCCTCAACAAGTCGGAGGCCATTGTTTTTCATGGCCCCCGGCGAGCGCCGCCGCCGGGATCGCACATTGTGGTCGGGGGGGCCCGTATCGCTGTCGAGTCCACCATGAAGTACCTGGGATTGGTGCTCGACAGCCGGTGGGATTTCGGCCCCCACTTCCGGCGGCTGGCGCCCAAGTTGTTGGGCGCGGCGGGGGCGCTGTCAACGCTGCTTCCCAATCTGGGGGACCCGAGCACCGCCTGTAGGCGGTTGTACGTGGGGATCGTGCGATCGATGGCCCTTTATGGGGCCCCGATCTGGGCGGCTGACCTGACGGCCAGCACCATCACTGTTCTGCGGAGGCCGCAGAGGGTGATGGCCGTCAGAGTCATCAGGGGATATCGCACGATCTCCTACGAGGCGGCTTGCGCACTGGCCGGATCTCCGCCGTGGGACCTGGAGGCGAAAGTGCTCGCGTCACTGCATAGGTGGCGCGAGGGCGCGCGGGCGCGCGGCGAAAGACTGACGCAGCAACACTTGGAGCTGCGTCGGTCGCAGCTGCGCGAGGTCCTGGTGGCGGAATGGCGGGACAGGCTTTCGAGCCCTACCGCCGGCCTCATCACCATCGAGGCCATCCGGCCAGTGCTCGACCTCTGGCTCGGGAGAAGGCACGGCTCCCTGTCGTTTCGTGCGACGCAGGTCCTCTCGGGGCATGGCTGCTTCGGGAGGTTCTTGTGTCGCATAGGCAGGGAGCCGGACGCTCGATGCCACCACTGCGTCGACTGTCGGGAGGACACGGCACGGCATACGCTTGCAGAGTGTGCAGCTTGGGAGGAGCCGCGCCGTGCCCTCATCTCTGTTGTAGGCGGTGACCTCTCGCTGCCGGCCGTAGTCCATGCTATGGTCGGCGGTGAGGAGTCCTGGGACGCGGTGGTCTCCTTCTGCGAGACAGTTATCGCGCAGAAGGAGGCTGCGGAAAGGGAGAGGGAGATCACAACCGCTCTCCCTGCCCGCAGCAGGCGCATCGGGCGTCGGAGGAGGGCATACGCTGCCCTCTTCCGGCCCCCCTAACTGGGTCCAGGGGCGGCGGACTTGGGGATGTCCGTCGCCCCCCATTCATCCGGACCCGAGGTGGCGGCGCGTGGTGTTCCCGTGCGCCCCTCTTTGACGTAGCGAGGGGAGTTTAACACCTCACTCCCCTCGCCGACGCGAGGTGGCCCGCAGAGGCGGGCCGGCACCAGCCGGGGATTGCGGAAGTCGCGTACGTTCCCGCGATCTCCGGCTTAGGTGGGAGATGGAACACCGGGGTGGTTTTAGTCAGTAAGAGTCTGACAGACCCCTCCACCCGCCCCAGGGTGGAGGATTTCCATGAGGATTTCCCCCCGACATCAAAAAAAAAAAGGCCCCGACGCCCTCAGGAACAGCCGAACTAGGAGGTTAAGGGATAGGATAGTAACGCCGTCCATACGTAGGACCACTATAATGGGTTTAACATCAGTCTAACTTTGTTAGCTAAAGTCTGTCAAGTATTTGATCAACGTTGGTTTTATTCCATCGCCACCATTAGATTTATACAATTCATTTAGATTTTAGTAATCCTATTTCGTCAATTTAATAAAAATATCAATACTCTTTCTAATTTTAGACTCATCTGTGTGTCCCTTTTGTTTTAACGACGGCCTCACAAATTGCAGGTGACCAAATTTCTTTTGAGGAGTACTCTATAAACTTACAAACAACTTGACTCACCCGTAATGTATGTCGAAGCCGCCCATGATGAGGGTCTCGCCCGTACCCCTGCAGGAACCGGTGTAGTACAGCTCGTTGTAGCTGGTGCAACGAACTGCCGTGAACGAGACGTCTGACGTGATTGACTCAGCGAAGAACATGTGAGCTCTGTTGTGGGCACAGAGACCTGGTGGAGTATAGCGAAAACAAGGATATGATGTAGATAATAATAATTTATTCAATACTCAATACTCAATACTCAATACTTTATTGCATTCCATAATGTGTATACATAACAGTTGGTATGTTAAAACATCGAATCAATTATGGACCCTGTCGGGCACAGCAAAGTTTATTATTAATAGGAGAGAGGATGAAGGCGCTTTTTATATAAATATTTATCTAAAATAATATTATTAGTGTTTATACCTACATATTGCATGAATTACATTATTAACTTTAAATTTTAATAACCTATATATTTACAATTTTATTGCGTCTTGTAGAATTTTTTATCATTCATTTTGAATTAACAATATTAAAATATGTTTTTAAATATTATGTTTAAGGTATTATGTCAAAATAGTTTTTATTGTTGTTGAATTTTATCGCTAAAGTATTCGTCAATAGTGTAGTAACTTTTGGTTATTAGAAATTGTTTTAATTTATTTATAAAGATATTATTTTGATTTATATTTTTAATGTATAACGGTAACTTATTGTATATTTTAATGGACATAACATATGTACTAGAAGAGTGCATTTTTAATCGTGAAGTGGGTATGTTTAATCTGCTTTC
>NDFZ01004537.1:30574-57488 GCA_002192655.3 Mamestra configurata
CGGTGCCTGTACCTGCTAGCGAGAGCGAGGCGCTCAGCGCCTCGTTAATGGCGGCAGCAAACGGGCCCACAGAGCCTTATAAAGGCCATTAGGCAAGGACAGGACGCAGAGCTGGTGATCTTTGACGGCTTGGCCTTTCTTTTGACACTCTACCATGGGTAAGCCGTTAAGGATTATCCATTGGAACGCTCGCGGCCTGCGGAGCAAGGTCGCGCCACTTCGCCTCCTCCTTAAAGAACAGGAAATCGACGTGGCGCTTATATGTGAGACGCTCCTTGGACCGGCCGATGAAGTGCGATTCCCGGGATACTCCATATACAGGCAGGACGAGAAGTCATACATCGGCATTCAGTATCGCGGTCTGGCGATAGTAGTGAAGCAGAGAGTCGTCCATCAGCCTCTACTACTACTGCTCGTCGGGTGCACCCACCTTCCACCACATCTCAGACTGCACGGGGTCGACATCGATTGGTCGTCTCGGGTCAAGTACCTTGGGGTGACCATCGATCGTCGACTCTCTATGGGAAGTGACGTCCGCAAGGTCACCGCTAAAGGTAGAGCGGCGCGCGCTCTGCTTCGCCCAGTGCTTTCGTCCCGCCTCCCGCTGCGAGTCAATTTGGGTGTGTATAAGACATACATCCGCCCGCTGCTGACATATGCCGCCCCATTTTGGCTCGCCCTTACGAGCGAGACCAACAGGAAGATCCTCCGCGCGCAACAAAACCTTGCGCTGCGGAAAATTGTCGCCGCCCCTCGCTTCGTGAGGAAGAGTGTTATTTAGTGTTATTACCTCGATACCGCACAAAATAAGACACTTACCAGTAATAGTATCAATTGGTCCCTTTTTCACATAAGCACCAGCAATACCCACGACATGGGCTCCCAGGCTGTGGCCAATTAAATGAACATCATCCATAGACACTCCCTCTCCGATGAGGAAATTGAGGAACTCGGTGAGGAGGCGGCCAACCGAAGCGACGTTATAACTGGCCAGGACATAGTTTACGTTGGCTGCGACACCCCAGTCTACCACGATAATATTCAAATCGCTGACGTTGAGGTAAGCTGAAATATAAAACAATTTGATTATTTTCTGAATAGTTTGGCTGTTTGACTTTGATCTCTTCCGCAACAAAACTTTTTTAACAGGATCTTAATTATGAACAATGACAATTTATTGATTGATGAATTGGTTTGGGAATCCATTGGGAAATACGTCAAAAATTGAAACAAATAAACTGAGTGGCGAAAATTGAACTTTTGGCAAAATTTTGACTGAATGAGGAAGACTGACTTGATTTACGTCACGAGTCACTCAACAGTAGTCTTTATTTGCAAGAGCAACAGAACAGAACGTTGTGAAATAAATTAATTATTTTTATTCAATAGAAAACAAAGAATCAGAAGGATTCTACTATCCCTTGATTATTTCCATCAGAATGTCACACACATTTTTCGCTGGCAATGTGATTGTTCGAGAATCGAGACACATTGACCTCGCTTGAAATTCAGTCAGGTATCGACGTGATGGATTTCAAGATCTCACTATGCAGATACAGGTGGAGTAATACAACCATTGAAGTTCCCATCCCCTATTATGGCGAGTAATCAGCATGTACTACCTACCTAATAATTGTAGTTACATACAGGAAAAAAACGATGTCAGTACTTTCAATGTGCAAAGTTTTTTGGGTCTCGTGCCTTCAAACTAATATTATCATCGAGTCGAATATGAGGAAGGCAGGTATAGGTGTATTTATGTCATGTGTGAGTTAACATAACGTTTTTTTGTTTGAAAACAAAAGGTTTCCTACCTTCTTTGATGGATTCAGGCATAGGGCTATATCCGTGATTGAGCCAACCATGAGTTAGCACCTTCACTTTTTTGCTAAAATCGAAGTTTGATTCTTGTAGTGATGCTGAGTCATTTGTTTTTAACACTTGGAAGTCAAATGGGTTCCTCCTGAAATAATAAAAATATTGTAAGTCTAAACCAGTGTTTCAAAGGCACATTGAATCTAAATATCAAGCTGGAAAGGGCTCATGAAGTCTACGCTCCGTCCAGCACAGATCCAAAACTCCGAAAGCTTTCAGCTCAAACTTCAAAATCGTTTCGAGTGCCTAAGGAGCTCCGTGGACAAATGCAACGATGGGTTCGTGGAAACTGTCCATACGGTCGGGTCTAACTTCTTCAAGACTCGCCGTACAGATAAGAACAAGAGGCTCTCTGATCCTACTCTCGAGCTCATGAAGGAGAGGCGGGAGATGATTCTGCAGTCTTCAGACGATGCGAGCAAATATCGAGGTTTTTGCGAGACCGACGATGGCAGAACCATATCCGCCAAATCAGAGCTTCTGAGGGAGATCGAGACCTTCTATGGACAGTTATACACGTCAAAGACTAAACCCACAGCAAACCTAGACAACGATCCAAGAGCTAGGTTGACCCGGCACTGTACCGAAGACATCCCGGACGTCAGCCTGTATGAGATTAGGATGGCTCTGAAGCAGCTAAAAAACAACAAGGCGTCGGGTGATGACGGAATTACGGCCCACTCCAGAAGGCGGGTGGAAAACCGGTCCTTAACCTTTTGAACGCCAGAGCATAAACGCATCGGCGTGCCCCCGACGCCAAGCCACAAATTCACCGTTTTCATGTAAATATGAAAGGTTCGAAACCTTGCATATTTACAAACAATTGCTAAAAATTTACACTTAAAATGAAATGTAAAGTATAATAACTGTCAGTTAAAGTAAATAGTTTTAGTTCTAGAGAGTGCCATAGGTTACTTCATATTCATATTTATTTATTAATTTTGTAAATACAGGGTACAATGATGTTTTATAAAAATGTTTAGTCCATCCTATGTATCCTGTGAGTGTGTGTGTTATAAAATCATTTATTTTGTCACATGCATTATGTGCAGGATAGCCGCATACATAGTCTAAGGTTTATAGTAAATAGTTAGGCACGTGTTATTTTCGAGTAACGAATACCGTTTAGTTAGCAACATGTTTTTAGAAAGTAGTTAAGATCCCTTATTTTGTATGATTTTTGTGAAAGTTTTATGTCTGTGCCCATTAACAGAATTCTGTAATTGTTTTTAATATTTCTAAACGGCCGGCGATAACCCTTTGTAAGTCGCGCCGAAAATATTTTCTAATTTTATAAATAAACAACCGTAGCGAGTACCGTTCTACCCCCACTAAGCGGGGTGAAACTGACGCCAAAGAGCCATATAAAAGAGGCCTGCGGGTCCAAACAGAACTAACTACCGGGGCTGCCGGCTAACTACCGGGGCACCCGGCTAACTACCGGGGCTGCCCCAAGGTACCAAAGTCCTCAGCCCCTAAACTGGCAAAGCGTGCAAACGCTCGCCAGCTCAGGGAATGCCCAACCCTAACAAGAGCGCTGCCGGCGACCTTAAGTCCACAGCGCCCCAATCCCTGGACCGGCAACCACAAGGCCCACTTCCCGGCCTTGAGGGCAGCCGCCCCACAGGCCCCTTAGGCCACCAGCGCGGCTCAGCCCGCTCAGCCCGCCGCGTCCCCAAAGCCCATCCCGGCCCTCATGGACGTGGCTGTCCCTCCTTTCTCCACACCGATGACAACCCGAGCTACCTTGGGAAGTCGCCCGGTGCTGCAAGCACCAACTACTCCTAAGGTAGTCTCAGGGGGTGACGTGACCAGGAACATCATCCTGGTCACGTACAACGCCTTCTATTCCCCTAGAGCCCTGGCAATGGCCCGGGCCCTCGAGGGGTGCAGAGGCGATCACGCCTCTGTCTTCGCCCAGTTTGGCGACGTAGTGCGCCACGTAGAAACCTATACGTCACTACATGGATAGGTCCCTCCCCGCGCGTAGGTTCAAACCGAAGGCCCTCCGGATAGGGCTCTTCAACGCCAATGGCTTTCTACGCCAACGCGACGAGGTCGCCACGTTCCTCCGCGACCATCGATTAGATATTCTTCTGATCCAGGAGTCCTTCCTCAAACCCTACCATCGAGACCCGAGAATTGCGAACTATCGTATAGTTCGCAATGACAGGACTCGTTGTCATAGGGGAGGAACTCTTATCTATTATAAGTCGTCCCTGTACTGCATCCCTATGGATCCACCCGCCCTCTCTAGACTTGAGGTCTCCATCTGTCGGCTGGGCATGACAGGCCATCAACCCATCACGGTCATCTCAACCTATGTCCCACCTGCCACCCCGGCGGAGAACACCTCCGCCATAAAAGATGACCTTACCAAACTTCTCGGTTTGAGTACCTCCGTCCTTCTGGCGGGGGACCTCAATGCCAAACACCCCTCCTGGAATAGTCACACGAGCAATGCCAGAGGCAAAGCCGTGCTTGATCTATGCGGGCCCCTATGTTTTGATGTCATCGCTCCGATGCATCCTACTCACTACCCTCACGATCCCACCCACCGCCCCGACGTACTCGACGTAGCTCTCCTCAAGAATGTCAACTTACGGTTGCACTCTGTGGAAGCGATCGACGAGCTCAACTCGGACCATCGGCCCGTGGTCATGGAGCTCGCTCCTAGATCGGGACCCATGGACCCCGAACAACCCCCCCCGACCCGAGTGATCACTGACTGGAGTCGAGTAAGCGAAATGCTGAAAGACACAAAGTCACCTCACTTGGACAAGATCCCCGATCTAATCGAGACCGCCGCCGACACGACGGCCGCGATCGACTCTCTCACTGATCACGTGCAATACGTCTTGAACGAGTGTTCGAGGGAGACTCCGGCGATGAGCCATCATCGCTGGAAGCTCCCGGACGATGTGCGTGACCTGTTGACGGAGAAGAACGCGGCTGTCCGTGCCTACAGCGCCTTCCCCTGTCAGAGTAACAAAGTTCACATGCGCTACTTACAGCGTAAAGTAAGTAATCGCATTAAGGAACTGCGTGACGCTGACTGGGATAAGATGCTGGGCGACCTCGAACCCAACCACCTGGCATTCTGGAAACTTCAGAAGAAATTACGATCTGCTGAGGTCACCTCTATGCCACCCCTCATCCGCCCAGACAACACCGTCGCCTTCGACGACGACGAGAAAGCCGAGTGCCTAGCCGACAGCCTGGAGGCACAATGCTCTCCCAGTTCTCTACCAGTAGACCAAGCTCACCTTCGCATGGTGGATGCTGAAGTCGAACGTAGAGCTTCCATCCCCCCCGTTGAGGACCCCGATGACCCCCTGCCCCCCGTCACTCCAGACGAGGTAAAGGAGATCATAGGCAAACTCAAACCCAGGAAAGCCCCTGGGTCCGATGGCATCACCAACAGGGTGATCCGCCTCTTTCCCGCCTCCCTGATGATGTTGAAAACCGCCATCTTCAATGGCGCTCTGTCCAACAACATGTTTCCACAATCGTGGAAAGGGGCTACCGTTATCGGTATCCCTAAACCAGGGAAGCCCAAGTCCTCCCCGACCAGCTATCGTCTCATCGCAGGGTCTACGAGAGACTTTTTTATAAGCGACTCAAGGATGTCTAGGCCAAGAGCCTGATTCCCCCCGAGCAGTTCGGCTTTAGAGCCAACCATTCTTGCGCCCAACAGGTCTTCCGCATCGTTGAGCATATCAGCGACCGCTTCCAACGCGGCCAAGTGACGGGAGCCCTGTTCTTCGACGTGGCGAAAGCTTTCGACAAGGTCTGGCACAACGGTCTGATATACAAGCTATATCAACTCGGTGTGCCAGATCGTCTCGTGCTCATCTTACGAGACTATTTGTCGAACCGCACCTTTCGGTACCGTATCGAGGGTGCGCTTTCAGCCCCCCATCCCGTTCGCGCCGGAGTACCCCAAGGCAGTGTGCTCTCGCCTCTAGCTTCCACGCTATACACTAGCGACATCCCGACCTTCCCCGGGACGCACTTAGCCCTGTTCGCCGACGACACGGCCATTTACCGCTCCGGCAGAAGCGAACAGTGCATAGCTCGAGTCCTCCAACAATCGGCCGACGCCCTAGGCGTCTGGTTCCGAAAGTGGAGGATCGAAGTTAACCCCGAAAAAAGCCAAGCGGTTTTGTTTGACAAAACGCGAGGCCGATTTTCCAGACCCGCTCCCAGCCCGATCACCATGTTTGGTAAGCCGATCCCTTGGGAGAAGCAAGCCAAATATCTAGTCGTGATCCTTGACCGACAACTTACGTTCGGTGAGCACATAAAGAAGGTACGCTCGCGTGCCTCTTTCGCTCTCGGTAGGCTCCACTCCATGCTGAATGCACGCAGCAAGCTGTCCCTAAGATGTAAACTGCGCATCTTCACGACGTGCATACGCCCCATAATGACGTATGCGTGCGCCACTTTCGCGCACGCAAAGTCGCACCATATCCATAGGATGCAAGTAGTTCAAAATCGATTTCTCCGAAAGGCCACGGGCGCCCCGTGGTTCATTAGGAACGAACGACTTCATGTCGACCTCAAAATCCCGACAGTGAAGCAGTTCATGAAACGACTATCGCAGCGTTTCATCGAAACTGCTTCAAAACACCAAAATCCCCTTATCGCATCGGCTACCCGATACACTCCCTCACAGATCAGTAGGACTCGCCGCCCGCGGCATACCCTCATCGAACCCGACGACGACATATATTTTTCACTTTCAGATATTAATCAGTTGTTGTGCAGTGACTACGCGTATCTTGTTACTCTGCTAAGGTTAGTTCAATATTATTCTTTGTGTTTCACTTACATTTTAATATGATGTAAAGTAGGTAAGGGGGCGTCCATTAATTACGTGAGGTGTTTTTTTTTATTTTCTGGTGAGATGTCGTGAGATTTTATTCAACCCCCTCCCCCATCCCCCAATCTCACGTGAGATATTTTTCAAAATGTGTGGTTTGACAGTCAGTAGGAAGATGTATAACGTCGAAGTATGAATGAAATTATTTTCTTTCTAACGAATTAGTGAATGATCTTAATCGTATTACGATTACGCTTAAGATTCAATCTTAAGCATGTACAATCTGGATGAAATGGACCAAAATAGTATAATTTTTATTTTTTGTTTCAATCAGAAAAAAAATTGCGTGATATTTGAAGAGACTCCCCCTCTCTCCAGCGTAAGATTAGATGAGATTTGACTCGACCCCCTCCCCCCTTCCATCAACCAGATCCAAGAGAGCCGTAGGGAAACCAGCACTCTCAGAAAACACAAAAACAGACCGCGTTCCGTATTCCGGCCCCGCCGCCGGGGCCCGTCGCGACGCCCCCGTAAAGATCCTTCCCGACCTTTGATTACCGAGCCAGCCCGTGTCGCTGAGCCAGTAGTTTTAAACTCCCCAATTAATGTTATGACCCAGCCTGTCCCTTGCTGTTCCTCCCAAAATGACGCCGCTAGCCGAGGTCCGTATCCCACAGGGGATGCCCTAGCGAGCGGTCATGTAGTTTTAATTTAGTTTGTAAGCCCTGGCTGGGGGCCTTAGATTCATTTAAGGCCACCACAGGATAGTCCGGTTAAGCAGTTACCAGCCCTAGCGTGATGAACTGCGAGTGGTCCCCATAAAAAAAAATAAAAAATAAAAAAAAACAAACAGATCAGTTCCAGTTTGATCCAGCCCGTCCCTAGCTGTCCTCCCCCTAGCGACGCCCTAAGCCGAGGCCCGTACCCCACAAGGGGTGCCCTTAGCGTGTAGTCGCTTAGTTTGTAAGTTTTTTATAAGCCCTGGCTGGAGGCTTTAATATTATATTAAGGCCACCACAGGCAAGCCCGGTTAAGCAGTCGACAACCTTATAGGTTAAACTGCGAGAAGCCACACGTAAAAAAAAAAAACAAACAGATCAGTTCCGAAACAGAGTTCCCAATAGCAGCTCTTAAACACAGTTCCTACTCGTATGTCCTGTTGAGAGTTCCGAGTCATAGTTCTGACTCGAGATCTGCTACGAGACACAGGACTTGGCTCAGTCTGCAGGGAAAGTACTCGCTACCATCGATAGTGGAAATAGTATTTTCATTTGAATACTTCCAACGTGGTAGCACCTTCTTCACAGTGACAGTACCTTGTCGCCTTTCAACCCTCCAATCCAGCACACTTGTACGACCCATCGTGCAAATNACCATCGATAGTGGAAATAGTATTTTCATTTGAATACTTCCAACGTGGTAGCACCTTCTTCACAGTGACAGTACCTTGTCGCCTTTCAACCCTCCAATCAACCACACTTGTACCACCCATCGTGCAATCATTACTATTATTTAATTAATTAATAATATCTTATGCATAACAGCTATTTAATATTATGTACTTATAGGAAATCTTTTGCATGAAAATTAAAAATAAAATAACTTAAATTTCTTTCCGTTATTCCTAATATGATGTTTATGCCTTATTACTATTATTATGCTAATAGTCATTACGCCTAAAAACCTGTATGTGCGCAACGGTATATTGGGACACCCCTTATTCTTATTGTTGTGTATTCACGAGCTTCGAAATATAATTAACCATCTTTGCGTAATTGTATGCTGATGACGCTAATCTATTTATATCAAAAATAAAATTCGAATGAGCTTATCTACTAGAGTGTAATAATAAATAATAAATCAACATTTAAACTGGAAGGCACATATCGAAAAGATTCATAAAAAAAATATCCAGTGCTGCAAGCAAAACAACGAATCCAAGTGTTACTAAAAATGTTTATTTTGGAAATGTGTACCCACTGTTAACTTACGGTATCATATATTGGAGGAACTCGACAAACGTACAATCCACATTCTTTCTCCAGGAAAAATGTCTTTAGACACTATATAAATGTATTGAACCGAATCATTAAGAGACGTCTTCAGAACGGAGGGTTTCCTGACACTGACTGATATTTATATACTCGAATTATGTTTATTTGTTAAAACAATATGCAATATTTTAATTTCAAATCAAATTTTAAAAGAAACATTTGGATACAATATAAATATGACAATAATTTACCGGTTATTTACAATATGATGTATTATCAAAGTATCTATGTAACTGCTATTCGTGTGTACAATTAGTTACCGCGAGCAATTAAGCAATTAAATGGAAATATGTAAAGAATTAAATCGAAAAATTTTTAGTTGATAATGTATTTTATAATTTGCAGGAGTTTTTTTGATAAAATACTGTTGCATATCCGACTTGGGACTGTTGAAATTAAAAATGTGATTTTTATAAATAAGAACTTAATGTCTTATCTTTATGCAAGGCTTCAACTCTTAAATACGATGAAATGGATAATACCATTAGCAAACGCTGCTAGTTCCGCCACTGCAATTCCATGATGATTGATTCGACTATTTACATCCAGGTTGAACTTTCAAATTGTTAGTAAATACCTAATTATTTACATTTCGTATAAATAATTTACAATATGATATAATTCATTCTCAGGACAATAAATGTAAAGCCACATGGACTGTCATTAAAAATGAAATAAATAATAACAGTCACAAAGACAACATAGAATATATAAACTTAAATGATACTATAATAAAAGACCCTGTACAAATGGCCACTATATTTAATAACCATTATGTGAACGTAACGGATGTACGTACAAGGGGGACAAAACGCTCCTAAAAACAAAAATACGTGTTCCAACACAATTTTCCTCAGACCAATGCTGGTAAACGAGGTACGACAGAAAATAATGCCTCTCTATCTAACACCAGGGCTATGATGAAATGAATACAAAAATTATAAAAGATTGTAGTAATGAACTGGCTGGTATTTTCCCAGGGAACCTTTCCTGATAAACGAAAACTGTCCATAATAAAGCCTTTATATAAGAAGGGAGATAAATGTGACATTAATAATTACCGGCCCATAACTTTAATTCCAATCCTGTCCAAAATTTATGAAAAATGCAAGTTTAAAAGACCAATTTCTGCAATAAATTTCAAATCATAAGTGACAATCAGTTTGGATTCCAAACAGACAAATCTACATCGTTGGCTATATTTTCTCTTATGCGCAAGCTATACTTTCAAATATTACTAATAATTATATGACCAATGGCCTTTTTTTTATCTATCGAAAGCCTTCGATTTGGTGTCACACGATATATTGCTGCAAAAGTTGGGAGCTATTGGAATTAAAGGACCAGTACTCCAATGGCTATCGCCTTATTTAAGTCATAGAAAGCAAAGTGTCATCATCAATAAAATAAATGAAAATAACGACATAATATCCTACTCATCCGAATATAGACATAATAAATATGGCGTTCCACAAGGCAGCGTGCTCGGCCTAATATTATTCCTCATTTACATTAATGACATCATAAAAATAACTATTCAGAAATGTTTATTATTTGCCGACGACATATCTATTATAGTGACATCTAAAAACAAAAACTGCAATGGCTTGACATTAACCATTTAAAGATAAATTTAGATAAATCCGTTTACATTCAATTTAATCAATCAAATAATTATAAAAAAGAAATAAAACTCAATATTAACAAAATCAAAGAAGTAACGCATACAAGATTGAGAGATTTTTAGGTGTAATAATAGAAACATATATTAATTAGAAAGAACACATAGATAATGTTAGCACTAAAATCAATAAATTTGTATACGCACAAGTCAAAAATGTAACTAACATTAAAACTGCTGTAATGTCATACCGTGCATATGTCGAACCAGCACTACGTTATGGGCTTGTAATGTGGGGTAATAGCACCGACTTCCGTAGAGCATTCATCGCTCAAAAAGAGTGTATAAGATCAATTTGTGGACTTAAACCTGACGACTCATGTCAGCCAATATTTAAGAAACTTGGTTTGTTACCGTTACCCTCACTGTACATTTACGAAATATGTATGTTTGTAATGTATACATTAAAAACTATAATAAACAGTTATATAAGACTGCAAATGATGTTAATCCTCGGAACAGAAGGGATCCCTATAAATTAGTGTTGAATAATTTACCTAGGTTAGCTAAATACAATAATAACTGCCTAGCAATGTGTGTGCGAATTTTTAATAAAATACCGAGGCATTTGAAAACATTAAATACAAAACTACTTAAAACCAAAATTTTATAAATGGTTACTTGAAAATTAGACCAGGGACCTTTAAAAATAATAAAAAGTGAAAAAAAAAATAGTAATGATGATATTTTGACGGGTGAATTTTCGATTGAAAATTAGGGTGCTTTTTCGATATTAATTCAAAATAAGGTGAAAAAATAAATATTTCTAATCAAATAAATTACAGCGTATTTGGGACATAAAAAGGTAAGTTTTCACCAAATTTCGTGAAAAAAAAATTGTTAGTAAAAGATAAAAAACCAATAACTTGGTTTTTTGAATTTTTCACATAAATCCAAATGTTTTAGATCTTTTAATTACGTACAACTTTGCCATTTGACTTTTATCTATAGGACTTTTAGTTTTGTCGGAAATCGAGATAAACCGTTTTTTACCCTTAAAAACTTACCCCCTTCCCCTTCCCGACCTCAGATAGCCCGTAAATTATTTTTTCTTTAATTTTTATAATATTCTCCTCCTCCAATGGGTTTCATCCTACTATATTTTTTTTTGGTTTTTAAAATTATCGACCCTGGTCTATATAGTTTTTATAGCTTAAAAGAGTTTATAGACAAAATTCTGACGTCCTTTGGATAGGGCCTCCTTATCCTGTTCACTGACTGTAAAATTTTGCATGCTTGGACTTATCCTAGCTAAACATATATGTGCCATTTAAATCTGTAATTATCATCTTTGTATACCATGTTTATGCAAATAAATATTATTATTATTATAAAACTTTTTGATTATTATTACAATAAAATTTTGACCTCAAAAACTCGTACATCGATTCGAGTGAATTGTCCAAATAGTTGAAGCTCTAGATACCAGAGAATTTCGTTCACCATGCTGTGAATAGACGTACAGCATACATACAAAATAACTCATTTCAATATAATTAAAGTCTTATGACTCTTATCACAATTACATACTACACGAAAACAATGGCGTATACCAAAAAGGTTGTGTTAAAATTTTTGTCATACACTACGATAGCAAAATACGTGTTGGAACGAACGTTTTGCGAATTTTAATCATGCTTTACAATTTCCCGTCATGGTGAGAACAATGTTTTAAAGCGAAATACATGTTAGAAAATATTTTAAGTTAAAATAGTTTTATGAGGCTTGAATTCAAATCGTTGGAGTTCCAAATGGCCTTACGGACTCTTCGTCCGCTTACCGGCCTATCGTGCTACTCGACAAGGTAAGCAAGCTCTTTGAAAGAGTTATTGCAAACCACCTCGTCAGGGACCTGGTGAAAGTGGGGCCGGATCTGACGATTAAACAGTTCGGTTTCCGCACGGGGCGCCCGACGGTGGACGCCATCATGCGCGTGAGAGCCCTCACAACGGGGGATACAGTGTCCCGGTCGGGGAAGTGGCGGTGGCTCTTGACATCGCCATTGCATTTATCACCCTGCCCTTGAGTCGCATCTGGGAGGCACTCCGGTATCACCGGATCCTACCTCCGCCGCGTCGTCGAGGCTTATTTGCCGGATAGGGCCGTCATCGTTCCCCAGGCTGTCGAAGACAAGTCCTAGGTACTTCAACGTCGATCCGACGTCGATGTGAACCTCTGCTACCGATATTTGGGATCTCGATGGTGGCCTCTTCCGAGAACCATGAAAGCACATGGCTTGGGACTTATGGTGGTAAAGGTGGAACTTCGTCGAGCATTTTTGACGTTTGGCTCCCAGACTGGGACGGCCGGGGCTGCCTTCAAGGGGCCTTTGCCGAATCTAGGGGTCCAAATGCCTCCTGCCGGACACTTTACGCGGGGGTCGTGCAGTCCAGCCCTTTATGGGGCCCCGGTGTGGGCGGTTTCTTTGAGGAGGCGCCCAGCCCATCACATGAACGCGTCCCAGAGGGTCGGCGGCGCGTTGAGGTCCACGCACGCCTTAAAGAAATCTCAGCATAGTAGTCGGAGCCCGCTAGGGCAAGAGCCCTAGCCCCGACTACTCTGCTGAGATTTTGAGCTATGTAAATTTCGCAACCCAGGTAGGCTCTGTCCTACCTTGGTTGCGGAATTTGTTCGAAAGAGTTTGCCACTCCCTTCGCAGGAGTCATTTGATGATGTCCCATCGTTAAAAAAAGGAGTTCCAAGTGTGCCAACATTAACTTTTAGTTTGGGCCACTATCAAACTTTGACACGAACAAGAGCATCGTGGAAGTTGACCTCAAGTACCTAGGACCTGTCAAGATAGATGGGCGACGTAATTGAGCATAGAGCCCAGAGATATTACAATGACACATGTTCCTATTTTAGTATCTACCAAACCAAGGACTCCGATTACCGATATCCCTTATATAAGAACCCATCAGGCCAAGACCATCCTTCTAACATGAGAACCAAGTTATGGGAAGAACATTATCTACCACCAGCCGACTACCTGAAAAACCAGGAACATCTGCCACACACACACAACATGGTGAAATGGGGTTCATAAACGTTATAACCGTCGGATAACCAAGAGTGTGGTGCCTCTGTCCAGAACATAAGCCACGCGTTGGAATGCCCCAAGTGCCCATGCACTTGGTGAGCTTAAGTTAATTGATCCCACTGATCTATGCTGCAATCTAAGGAGTTAACCATCGACTCGAAAAGAAAAGAACCTATACCTGCCTATCTAGGTATATTCCTGCATTTCCTGAACGGTTTTTTGACACCATTATTTAAATTTTCAACAACCTCTGTCTGGACTAACAAGATCATTAAACTGGGGCCCTACTATGAAGTCTTAAAACGATCATGATTCCGCTCTAAGAGAGAGACGAAGCTATACATAGCGAATAGCTCTATCCCTTTTAAATCATCGAAATTGGATGGCATTAGCACGTCATAGTAGGGCCACTGGTCTTACCTCGTGAACAGTCTAAATTCAACATCGGACTCGAAGACCCAGCCGAAGTCCCAGAAGCGGGTCTCGTTGACGGTGGGGGCTGGCGGGTACATCTGCACGCTGGCCAGCCACACGGGGTCGTACGGCGTCGGCGCATCCCACGACACCGCCGACACTACTGCTTTGACAAAGGTTAAATAAACACATCAAAAGTATGAAGGGATCAAGTAAATTTTTAACTATAATAATTATCCAATTAATATTTACCAATCCGGATTTCCAGACTGGCTTCTTACTTAGTTCATATGTTGAAGTTAGCAACTTATTAGGAAAAAATTGCATTTTTTTCCAAATTGTGGATAACGTTAAGAAAATTTAATGTCGTCAATTTAATGGCAAAAAAGGCAAATAGAGAATTTCTTACATTTCATAGGTAGATTTACGGATAGACTAGTTGTTGCCCGCGACTTCCGCGAGGAATTTGGTTTTATTACGCACTGGTTAATATATTTTTTACTAAAATATCTGTTTTTCTCTTATCACCAGAGATCGGAATAGGTAGACTATATTTACCTAATGTTCGTGGTAGTAAATAACATAGAGTTCATAATACTTCCTGTAAAATCCCGAAATCATGACAATTAAAACACGGGATTATAAAAAAAAATAACTGGACTTAGAGTATAGTTACAAATGATTGATTTAAACAATCAAAGTAAGAAAGAGTTGTGCGAAAACACACAATTTAACAGTTTTATTAGTTACGGAACTCTAAAAACATAATAAGTTTCTTCAATATAATAATTTTGTTCAAATGTATTCTTAAATCCCGGGATACAATCGTCATGTTTATGATTCCGGGATTTTAGAGGAGGTATTATCAACTCTATGTTACTTACTTCCACGAACACTAGGTAAATATAGTCTACCTATTAAGATCTCTGCTCATCACAGACAGATAAGTTTACGTTAGTATACTATGACTACTTTGAAGTAGTTGTAAGAAAGTCTAAGTAGTAAGTTTGTTTGATGAAACCATCTCAAAAACCCATCCATCCAACAACAAAAATGTGTTTCAAAACACATTTTTTCTTTGGTAGTGGAACTTTTAATAAGTCTTAAAAAAGTGATTATTAGATAGAAAACCTTTAAAAATTTAAAAACCCCGTCAAAAAACTTTAAAAAGTAAAAGAATCGTGCTTACCTATATTAAACTTAAAGGATCAATACATTTTATATAAGGCACGCCTAACATACCTACACAATAAATAAATAAAATAAAAAAACTATCAGCCGGTAATTTTCCATACGTCCCGCAAAATATTTTCTACTGTTTTGAAGCTTTATCCATTGTGCACTCAATCCAAATTATAATTATTAAAGAAACCATATTGATTCTTGAGACCTATTTAGTCCCATCATTTAAACACTTCAAAGTCAAAGTCAAAGCATTTATTTCAAATAAACCATTATCAGGTACTTTTGAATTGTCAAAGTCAGTCCGTCAAAAACATGAAGCTATTTGCACGTTCGAAAGCGTAGATCTCTATGGAGAAGAACGTGCAAGAAACTCCACGGACACTCTTTTAAATCATTTTATGTTTACAAAAATCCTGGTTACATAAACCTTGTTGCTTCTATATATGAGAACAATGTAAAGAAAGAAAACAACAATTTATAGTATGAAATATTAAAATGAGGCAGTGGCAACTAAGGAATGACCGGTCTCCACTGACGGCGCCCGTTCACGAACATGACGCGTGCATCAGCATCATTCAGCTCAACCATTTTGAAGGGAACTGAATGATCCGATACACGTGCCACCATCAGCGAGACATTGGAGTGAGCATGACACACCCTCAACTGCCCCTACTATTTCATGTCAAACAAGGAAACTATCTATTAACATAATGGTCCATGGTTCTCACATTTACAGAACTTTAAATAAAAATTGCTTCTACATCATATAAAACTATGAATATCAATCTGAAAAGACAGAAAAAGAAAAGTTTATTCCAAACATAATATAAGATTATGCGGAATAGTATTATTATTAGACATAAAAGAGGGTGAGCATCTCTTCCAAATATAAAACCTAACTAGTGGAACCAAGCGGCTGAGGCTGTGGAGCAGCACCGGCATTTAGCCAAGCATTTTTATCAAGGATATAATCTTCCAGTTTATAATATGCCTGTCTACATAGAGTGCGTTTTATGCATGTTTTAAATTTTTTCTCATTCAGTTCGAGAATCTCACTTGGTATTTTATTATAAAACTTAACACAATATCCCATAAAAGAAGTGTGGACTTTAGCCAATCTGAATCGGGGTTGATCTAATTTATTCCTATTTCTAGTATTAAAATTATGCCTATCACTAATCTTACTAAAAAGATGAAGATTTTTCCGAACATACATAATGTTGTCGTATATGTATTGACAAGGTACCGTCATGATGTTAATCTCCTTAAACAGTTCCCTTAGGGAATCGCACCGACCAAAATGGTATATGGCTCTGATGGCTCTTATCTGCAAATAAATATAGACTCGATGTCTGCAGCTCGTCCCTATAATAAGATACCGTAAGACATTATACTATGAAAGTAACTAAAATAAACCAGCCTCGCGGTATCTATATCATTTTTCTGACAGCATATGTTGCTGAACTTAGCCGTCCTGCAAGAGATGTTAAATGTGGACCCCATTGTAGCCTTGAGTCAAGTGTGATCCCTAGGAAAACCGTGTCTTCGACGAATTCAAGTTTCTCTTTGTCCAATACTATGTCGCAAGTATTACTTTTGACATTCGATAAAGCAAATTCGAATCAAAATCAACAAAAAAGAATATCGAACGACTATTTCAATTCTTCAAACTAAAATGAGTCAAATTGATTCTTAATTACATAAGAACCAGTAACGTAGATCGAAACAATTTAAAGTTTTAGTTTTAGAACACAGATAGACACAAGATCACCCGAGCTAACGCAACTCTTTTCACCTCAGAAGTCATGACTCCGCTTCCACAGGGCTTCGTCACCTGCCCGCGGGTGTGGCAGTGTCCCCTGGTCTCCGACTTGAACAAACAGGCCTATCTTTGAGTAACTTTAGCTTATTAAGCTTCGGAAATGTAAGCGCGAGCCTGGTGACGAAGATTGTAATTGTCATTCTTCAAAATCATTCTTGCGCGGAGAATCTTAACACCGCGATTAAAAAAATGAGATCTGAGAACTTTATAAGTATTAGTTTAGAGTTTTTTTTTACTAAAATATTGATAAAGGAATCATTTATTCATTCAATCTATTCATTTTTTAACCCCCGACGCAAAAACGACTTGGTGTTATAAGTTTGATGTGGCTGGTGTGTGTATGTGTGTGTGTGATGTGAAAAATGTGTTTTAAAAATAATAATCTACATCAAAACACATTTTTTCGTTGGTAGTGGAACTTTTAATAAGTCTTAAAAAGTGATTATTCGATAGAAAACCTTAGAAAAAATTAAAAAACCCCCGACAAAAAATCTTTAAAAAGTAAAAGAGTCCTGCTTACCTATATTAAACTCATACGGAACTCTAAAACCATACTAAAATTCTTCAATATAATAATTTTGTTCAAATTTATTCTTAAATCCCGGGATATAATCGTCATGTTCATGATTCCGGGATTTTACAGGAGGTATTATGAACTCTATGTTACTTACTTCCACGAACATTAGGTAAATGTATTCCGATCTCTGGTGATGAGAGAAAAACAGATATTTTAGTAAAAAATATATTAGTGCGTAATAAAACCAAATTCCACGCGGAAGTCGCGGGCAGCAACTAGTATATCCGTAAATCTACCTATGAGTTATTTCAGTCAGTCAATGCGATAAGTACCTACACGTAAAAGATGATTTGTAACTATCATGATAAACATGTTTATCATAAACAGATCATGTCATGCATGAGTGTATCACACCATTCACACCATATGAAAATTATCGGAGTGTAATACGACACCGCTCACAAAAAACGCCATCGCTGCGGTTTTATACCTTTTATTTACACAGTTAAAACGTTTATGGACTCTTGAATAATATCGTTATGACATACAATGTAAACAAGATTCTTATTTTTTTTATTTTTTTTATCTTTGTTGGAAAAAGAGGATATTGTCATCCCCATAGTTACAGACGTTACAGTTACATCTTATCTACGCTTTAAAGCACAAATCAGCACAATCAACCATATTATATATGCATCTCGTTTCCTCTGATAAGGGAAATGCAAGAATGCTATTACAAACACCGATGTCGTGTAAGCTAGTGCCGTAAGCAAGCCCAAAAGATAACCTCTCAGCTTCGTTCCGAACACATTCCAATAAAATATGAAAAACATCTTCAATAAAATCGCACTCAGTACACTTCTTGGAAGCAACTTTACCCATTAAGTACGCAAAACTATTTAGTGGGATATGTCCGGAACGCAGCCTCATAGCAGTTACTATATGGTGTGTCTAGACAATTCGGAATTAATAAACCAAGGAGAACGGGACAATTTATTTTGGATTGTTTTATACCATAATATGCCTTTTACTAGAGAGCGCTCATCAAAATACTCGTTCCACATGTTTTTCTACATTTAATCTTAGTCATATAAAAAACGTATAATAAGGCAAACAATCCATAGGGATACCATCAGATAGGGCTTGTCTAGCGAGATAGTCTGCCTCTTTATTCCCTGCCAAGCCTACGTGTGAAGGTATCGATTGCAATACTATTCTATAATTTTTAGTGGCTAATGTGGAAAGTGACTCAAAGATGCTGTATGCTATCGGTGTGCCTCGACTATTCGAGGTGCATCGAGCAATGTGTTGTAGTGCAATCTTGGAGTCTGTTAGAACTACGAATTTGCCCGACTGAAAAGATCGAATATATGAAATTGCTTCCAATATTTCTATCAATTCAATCAACATTATCGAGATGTTTGGATCAATACGTAGTTTCACCAAACTATTAACTTGCGGGTCATAAATAGCTAATCCGCCACAATGACTTTCCTTCGAACCGTCCGTGTAAATTTAATAATTTGTTTTTAATAAAACTTTTATTATACACAATTGTTGTAAGGCCAACGGATTATAACTTCTTTTAGCGTTACTTACGGCTGTTAAACTTATTTTTTTTATTTTTTTTAACACTTTGACTTTGCAACAGCCTGTTGGTCGAGTGGTGACACTGACTGCTAAACCGGAGGTCGTGGGTTCGATTCCCACCCAGGACAAATCTTTGTGTGATGATCATGATCATTTGTTCTGTGTCTGGGTGTAAATTGTCTATAATTTGTATGTATTTAGAAATATATAAGTATGTTTATCAGTTGTCTGGTTGCCATAGCACAGGCTCTGCCTAGTTTGGGATCGGATGACCGTGTTTGAGTTGTCCCAAGATATTATTATTATTAAAAAAAAAAAAAAAAAAAACTTTACGCACACAAATGTACAGAGGCGGACTTAACTTAATTATATTCGAAATATTCACATCGCTGACCCAGATATTAAGCGCAAATCTTTAAGGTAACTATAAGTTAAAATTAAAATTGGTTTTTCTTTGCACCTCCAGTAAGAATTTTGACAAAAAAGAATTAATTCGTTCTATATTTTAATAATCTTATGGTTAGAAAAGGATTTCGCTTTTAACCAATACTTTCCGGCAAAGTTCACATTCAATGACGTGTATAGGTGTCGTTTTAATAAACCCACCTATTAACCGCATACACTGATTCTGTATTTTATCTAATTTGTTTGTATGTGTCTTACAACTACTACCATAACGAAAACTTGCATAATATAGTTTGCTACGAATGCACGAAATGTATAAACGCCTTATATTAGTTGGGTGAATGCCCCAACCTCTCCCCGCTAAAACTTTAAAAACATTGAGCACTTTTAAGGATCTTTCTCTTAATTTATTTATTTGTTTAGACCCT
The DNA here is from genome assembly GCA_002192655.3 of Mamestra configurata. Lineage (NCBI taxonomy): Eukaryota > Metazoa > Arthropoda > Insecta > Lepidoptera > Noctuidae > Mamestra > Mamestra configurata. The sequence goes on from NDFZ01004537.1 coordinate 50,411, forward strand.
TGTAACTTCCTGTCTAGCCAAATACCTAAATATTTTACACAATCAACTACTTCTAAAGAAATACCACCAAAAACTAGAGACCCCACAAACCCCATGTACAAATTTATTTTGGAAGATACAAATTTTACTTTTGATTCCTGAAATTTCTAATCCAGCAAAAGAAAGTATATTAACAAATCGATTTAAGCTAATTGTAATTGGTGTCTTCCTTCTTCTATGTTACTACAGGTTACATATAGTACGAAGTCATACTGTGATATAAAGACATTGTTTATTGACTTGCAAATCTCCATTGTCTCCAGGATATTAAATAACAGCGGGGAAAAGGGGTCGCCTTGTCATTGTACGACTGACGCTGGTGTTACGTTATTAAAACACATATATACAGCGTGGGAAGAGGCGCAAGATGCCATAGGAATCTTTTGTGACCTCTCCAAGGCATTTGATTGCGTAAATCACGAAACCTTGCTCCTAAAACTAAAACATTACGGACTAGGTAATCTTGCTCTCAGTTTAGTGAAGTCGTACTTAAATGACAGACAGCAGCAAGTTCAAATAAACGGTGTTAATTCAAGGGGTTTAAGTCAAAATGGGGGTACCACAAGGCTCAATATTGGGTCCTTTCCTCTTTTTAGCATATATTAATGATTTACTCCATCTTTTAAAAAATCAACCAGAGATTTGCTGACGATACGTCCTTAATTTTTAAGATAGATAGACGTGCTACAAGTCTTGACGACGTAAATAATGCGCTACAGCAGGTCCAAAATTGGTTCACTGCGAATAATTTAGTATTAAATGGGAAAAAAACTAAGTGCATCAGATTTGCTTTACCGAATGTCAAAAGTAATACTTGCGACATAGTATTGGACAAAGAGAAACTTGAATTCGTCGAAGACACGGTTTTCCTAGGGATCACGCTTGACTCAAAGCTACAATGGGGTCCTCATTTAACATCTCTTGCAGGACGGCTAAGTTCAGCAGCATATGCTGTCAGAAAAATCCGTCAATTTACTGATATAGATACCGCGAGGCTGGTTTATTTTAGTTACTTTCATAGTATAATGTCTTACGGTATCTTATTATGGGGACGAGCTGCAGACATCGAGTCTATATTTATTCTGCAGAAAAGAGCCATCAGAGCCATATACCATCTTGGTCGGCGCGATTCCCTAAGGGAACTGTTTAAGGATATTAACATCATGACGGTACCTTGTCAATACATATACGAAAACATTATGTATGTTCGGAAAAATATTCATCTTTTTAATAAGATTAGTGATAGGCATAATTTTAATACTAGAAATAGGAATAAATTAGATCAACCCCGATTCAGATTGGCTAAAGTACACACTTCTTTTATGGGATATTGTATTAAGTTTTATAATAAAATACCACGTGAGATTCTCGAACTGAATGAGAAAAAATTTAAAACATGCATAAAACGCACTCTATGTAGACAGGCATATTATAAACTGGAAGATTATATCCTTGATAAAAATGCTTGGCTAAATGCCGGTCCTGCTCCACAGCCTCAGCCGCTTGGTTCCACTAGTTAGGTTTTATATTTGGAAGAGATGCTCACCCTCTTTTATGTCTAATAATAATACTATTCCGCATAATCTTATATTATGTTTGGAATAAACTTTTCTTTTTCTGTATTTTCAGATTGATATTCATAGTTTTATATAATTTAGAAGCAATTTTTATTTCAAGTTCTGTAAATGTGAGAACCCTGGACCATTATGTTAATAGATAGTTTCCTTGTTTGACATGAAATAGCAGGGGCAGTTGAGGGTGTGTCATGCTCACTCCAATGTCTCGCTGATGGTGGCGCGTGTATCGGATCATTCAGTTCCCTTCAAAATGGTTGAGCTGAATGGTGCTGATGCACGCGTCATGTTCGTGAACGGGCGCCGTCAGTGGAGACTGGTCATCCCTTGGTTGCCACTGCCTCATTTTAATATTTCATACTATAAATTGTTTTTTTTCTTTCTTTACATTGTTCTCATATATAGAAGNTGAATGGTGCTGATCCACGCGTCATGTTCGTGGCGCCGTCAGTGGAGACTGGTCATCCCTTGGTTGCCACTGCCTCATTTTAATATTTCATACTATAAATTGTTTTTTTCTTTCTTTACATTGTTCTCATTATAGAAGCAACAAGGTTTATGTAACCAGGATTTTTGTAAACATAAAATGATTTAAAAGAGTGTCCGTGGAGTTTCTTGCACGTTCTTCTACATAGAGATTCTTCATGTTTTTGACGGACTGACTTTGACAATTCAAAAGTACCTGATAATGGTTTATTTGAAATAAATGCTTTGACTTTGACTTTGACTTGAGCCAAACCGGAACAACATCTCGTAGTTTTTCCTGAGTTATTATCTGTCTCAATACTTAAGTTTCACACCTTAGAAAACACCTTAGGTATTTACATATTTTATTACTTATCCACCTACTATCTAAAATATATAATAAACGTTCTAAATTACCATTGTTGTATGTATTATTAATGTCAACAAAACAAGCGATTGTTGATTGTTTTTTAGAAAATCCTAGTTGGATTTTCGAAACCAAGGTAGACAAATTATCTAAAATGCAACGCCCTTTGCGAAAACCGGTTGTATCGGCCGATAACATGTTATTATGTCCAATAAACCATTCTAGTCTTTTAATTAATAGATTGTGTAGTATTTTACATACACAGGAAATCATAGCGCGCCATCTCTTTACTAATACCAGATCGGGACAAAGCCGTCTTTTGTCTATTGGAGGCCCTGGGCACGGAATAATGGGGCCCCTATGACTTTGGCAGAGGACTATTTTGCTCAAACAGGCAAAAAATAATACATTCCAAATTTTTTTAACTGTTTATAAAGTCACCTTAAATTAAAATGTAATTGCAATATTATCCGGAGCAGAAAATCTTTTAGCATTTACAAGTTAGAGTTTCAAAATTATGTTACGTCAGTTTTTCTTAAAATTTATTTACTTACTAGTTGCCGCCCGTGGCTCCGCCCGCGTGATTGTCGAAAATTAACCCAAGGGAACATATTCCCGGGGTAAAAAGTATCCTATGTGTTATTCCAGACTATTATCTACCACTGTGCCAAATTTCATCAAAATCCATTCAGTAGTTTTTGCGTGAAAGAGTAACAAACATCCATCCATCCATCCATTCATCCGTTCATACAAACTTTCGCGTTTATAATATTAGTAGGATCAGTCATCGGTAGGTGATCTAGTAGAAGCTAGGGGGCCCCATCGATCGCGGGGCTTTGGGCACGTGCCCCAAGTGCCCAGTGGGAAAGAGGGGCTTGGATCGGGGTACATAACTTCCCTTAAACCATTTCATTACTTCTTGCGATACGAAGACACCTCTGACATTCCCTAATTTTCTCCTGCAACTTGTCCAAATTAAAAAGTGTAGGGTTACGTCGAAATTTTGATAATACCAATCTTCTTTCGGCCACTAATTTTGATAAGGAACTGTTCCAGTGAGGTTTCGGAGATAATTTTTTCTCGGGGTCAGAATTAATTTTAATATATGGAATATGGATAAGCAGCTTCCGTGATAACAAAACCTTGCATAATCGCTTAAGATTCTTATTACAAGTCGAAATATAAACACTTCCTATTGATATGAGAGAACTTGCTGAAAGTAGGTATGTTGCTGTATTACGTTGATTTTCGACAAAACTATTGGATCAATTTACACGAAATTTTGGGTTTTAGGTCATAAAAAGTCAAGTAATCTAATGTCAATCTTGTTTTACGAAACCTATAATCGGTTACCGCAATATTCAAACTCGAACTTCATAATGCGCGTGGCCGTTCTAAAATTCTGTTTTCACAAACATTACCTACACACAAATTCAATGCAACGTTCGTAAAGAAAACAACTCTGCACCAAACCATTTTATATGATTTTCATCAAATAGCCATACGTCAGCGCAGCGGAAACCTAAATATCTTCGCAGTTTTATGACACACAAATTACATTTAAACATACACATTTACCTCTCGTTACACACTAATATTAGTGTGTACCGAGAGGTAAATGTACCTACAATAAAAAATAGGTACTTACCTACATTCAATAATTATTATTGAATGTACCTATTTTTTATTGTAGGTACGTCCACAGGAATAAAAAATGCCGCTAGGTTGACGTAGTTCCAGCGGAAACAGTTTTTGTTGAATAGCTGCCCAATGGTTGGATGCACAAATTTGTACTTACCATAGGTACACAATTACACGACGTCATACCTACACTAGGTAAATATCAGCTAAACTAAAATTTAGAAATTCGACTTTTTTCCGCTACGACTACGCACACGCTTCAGACAGTTTTAGTGGCTGTTATAAATCCCGATCCCATTGTGGACCATCTGCATGTTATACCTACCACCCATTCGAGGTTTGTTGCAAAATAGATCCAGAGTTCAATCCCCTAATTGCGTTCACCTATTCCTCGCTTCTACGGTAAATCTGAACCGGTTTGTACATTGTTTTATGGAGAATCAAAGCCAATGTTTATAGTCAATGCTTTTTGGCGAATTCAAATTACGCAAAATAAGATTAATAAAAAATACGGTTGAAGTTACCCAATGGCACTTTAGAAAACCTGATAAAGATCTATTATTACTTACGGACCTGTAAACAGAGCAAACAGCAACGAAATCATTCCAACTCCGCTTGCTGGTTACAAACACCAGACTCACTGAGAGCACAACCAACTTTCCACACATCGAACAAAACTTTGCTGAACTTTAAACTGACTAGAACACTCATTTTGATGCTAAATCTAATTGAAAGACCAACTCCGAGAGCTTCCACATTTTCACTGCCCGCTTGAAACAGGGTTTGAATTTAAAGTTACGTACGTAGCGGTATCGGCCTCCATTATGATTCATAGTACAATCCGCTGGTCTGTCCGTCGATCATATTAATTAAACTGGACCTTATTAACATTGCTTACGGTATCCTCGAGGATTCCTTGTATAATGGTGACGGGAGAAACTGTGAAACTTGAGTCATGTATGAATAATTATAAAGGGAAAATGGAAAAGAAAACAGGCTCCTTTTTTTAAAGATTGGAGATCATCAAATTACTTCTTCCGCTCTGGGTAGAGCGGAAGAGCGTGTCGTACTCTTACTGACTAAAACCAATTCATGTTCCTTCTATAGCCCTTAGCGTTCCAGAGCCGCGGTGACTCTTTCGAACAAATTCCGCAACCCTGGGAAACAAGCTCTTTACAGTGTTCATTTTACTGGACATTGGCAGAACTCTTTTAATTCCGTTGGTTTTGAAATCCTCTAAGGTATCCTGTCCTTTCCGAATACATCTCACCCTATGATTGCTTAGTTTTACTATTATCTTCGGGGTCGCTCGCAGTCGATTCGATAGAAGCTCAGCAGAAGCTGGTGCGCTCTCGCTGCGAGTGTTCGTCAAAGTTTCTTCGCGCTTCGGTCTTAACTTCACACTATCATCTCAAAGCAGACGGCAGCTTTATTGAAATTTTAAACCTGAAGAGCTCGCTGGAGCTTTCGATGCCATCAATAATTATATAAATTAATAATAATAAAAAAGTGAGCTAAAAGTTTCGGCTTTAGTCAACCCAGCGAAATCACAAGCTCTCAATCTTGGTGGCAGATATTTCGTCAATTTGTTGAGCCACCAGCCCCACCATCTTATGCCGTTGCGATTATCTGTGAGGAGGTAGCTCCGCGTGTAGTGGGCCCGTTGGCTGCCGCCATCAGCTATGTACATAAATACCGTGGTGTCGTAGATGTTTCGTGCGTCCGCCGTCCGTTGAAGCACGGCGTGGAACACGCATCCGGGTTGTCCCTAGCGTGCCTTGATATAGCGCACGTACTCCTGTTGGGACCCCAGGGTACGGAGCTCCTCCTCTATTTCTGCAGGATCTGTGTCCGCTGGCAGCCCCCGGATGGCCACCTTCATCTTCTTGTCGGCTGGCAGCGAGTACGCGAACCAGCTGACGGCTTAGTCCTTCTCAAAGGCCGTCAGGTACCTCTGGACCATCCTATACTCGTCCTCCGATTTCGGCGAGAAGCAGACGCCAGCACCATAAGGACGTGCGTTGGGTGGTCTGCCTAGCTTGGCGGCCAGAGCCCTAAAATGCGCGGCCCAGTTTGGTAGCCGCTCCAACACTAGTGTTGCGAAACGGGGCCGCTTTGTCTGGGCCGGATTTGGTGCCGTCGCGTTCGCTGCGGTGGCATCCGGCACGGGGGCTGCATCTTGGGAGTGAGTAGGTAGGTAGTACCGAACTTGAACTTGCTACTAGCAAGTTCAAGTTCGGTACTAACTCGGACATCATTTGTTGGGGTCACCGGTCTTGTTTGCGGCGAGCTGCGTGCTGCCTCGGCAAAGGTTGGTGACCGCGCGGCGGACCGCGGCTCACGATCGTGCTGCTGGCGGGGCGGCTCGAGGCAGTAGCGCTTCGCCACTTCCTCTTCTTTATTTAAGCTCCTCCTCCGGCGCTGAGGCCTGGACTCCAGCTGGAACTCGTAATCGAATCCCAGCGTCGGCGTCGGACGGCAGGGGAGAGTGCCTTCCGCTCCACGGATGCCAGTGACATGCTCGACCCAGCGATACGGGGGCGATACGCGCGCGGGCGGCGCACCTGTATGGGCACCAGGGCGGAACGCGGTGAGGCGGACGGACACGGCGTTGTACCTATACCGACGTCGGTATAGGTACAATGCGCGCAGGCGCCGATGTCGACGGTGAGACGGCTGCTCCCGACGTGCTGGGCTTGGTGGTGGTGGAGCTCGAACTCTTCTGCGTCGTCGTCTCCCTTTGGGAGGACGACGACTGAGCGGCTGGGGCTCCTCCTCTCCTTGTCCCGACCGACGATGAACCGGACGCTGCGTCCCGGATATTCGGCAGCGAAATCGCCCGGTCCAGCGCTGGGCGGGGGCTCTCTTTGTCTTCACGCCCCAAAGAGCCGCGAGCGCCTGGCTTCGGCATCGTTGATTGGGCACTCCCAATCAACGATGCCGAAGCCAGGCGCTCAACACCGACGCGGTCGTGGTTGGCCACTGCCAATCA